>JAHWFP010176111.1:0-15602 GCA_023313725.1 Lithobius niger | reverse complement strand
GCAAAGAACAGTTGCGAGAACATCAGAAGGCCGACCTTCAAGGGGAATATCTCACCGACACAGATGCATCATGTTAATCACTTCTATCAAATTCACGAACAACATCCAGGAGTTAGCAAGAATTTGGAATGTCTCAGGACAGTATCCTACTGGCCAGGAATTTTCAGGGACACGAAGAATTATGTGAGGTCTTGTCACCATTGTTAAATCTCAAAACCCGCGCAGCAGCAGAAGAAAGGTTTGATGGTTCTACTTATTCCTGCAGCTCCAATGTCTCATGTAGGGATTGACTTTGTTGGATCTCTCAGCGACAACTCAAGGGAACCGCTACATCCTTAGCATTGTGGATTACTTCGCTAAGCGGGCGTGGTTCATCGCAACTTATTGCACGACGGCCAGAACAGCAGAAACTCATCTCTTGAAAGTAGTAGGGAGAACATGAGGCCACCGAAAACACTGGTCTCAAACAATGGGCTCGCCTTCATTTCGAAGATGATTGAAGCACTTGCCAGAGAAGACAGACATGCAACTGCATAGGATCTGTGCCTATCACGCACAATTGAACCCGTTAACAGAACTTTGAGAACTCACCGCTTGTCTTTGTGGACATGAAACATAATGTCTGGGGACCTCTACTTCCAAATATAGAAGTCGCCTTACGAACGACTGCCCACACAAGCACGGGGAACACTTCCTACTTTCTCGTGTTTGGTCATGATCCCTGGAGCGATGCGAAAGTGGTCTGCTTACCACAACAGCCACCGAACCAAACACTGGATGAATACAAGAAGAGTCATCAGCGACACTTGAATGACGTCAGACACATCGCGCAAGCACATCTAACAGAGGCAGCGAGAACAAGCAAGGTTACCTATGACAGGAGACGAAGAGATTCTCACTTTTGTTCTCAACAAACTCGTGAAGATAAAGGCATTGTCAAGTGCAGCGAAAGGCATAACGAAGAAGCTGTCACCACTATTTCTGGCACCGTACAGAATTGTCCTGCAGAAGAGACCAGTGAATTATAAAGTTCACAACATAACCGATCTGACTCGTCATCAGAACAGTAAATGTGGTAGACATTAAGTCGTACTATGACCCAATCAATCTAGAGAATGAAGCTGACGGATGTGATGGTCAAGATAAAGACATTCTCAAGGACCTCTCGAGGACTCTCTCAACGATCGTCAGAGGAAAATGGATGCAACCAGCTCTGGATACTGTAGCAGTTGTTGGACTACACATCACGTGAAGCTGGAGATGAAAGGCAATGCAACAGGAAATATACGAGTGGCAGAAGACGCCAGAGTTGCCACACATTCCGTAATACCCACTAGGTTCACTCGTAAATATGGCATGCTCGAAACCAATACTACCTCAGGCACTGGGAGCAGTGAAGGGACCGTTCAGACCGTTTGCAGGGAAATCGGTAGAACTTCATCCTGACTTCATGAGATCATACGAGCTAGTGAACAGGAAGACTCAAGTCTTTTACGGGCACACAACGTATCTCCTCCGGAGATCTGTGATCAGATGCATGTTTTTGACATGACACCATTGGACAATGACTGTATACCGGTCATGGCTCTGCAACACAAGCTGGTAAAGAGTACTTGTGAACGCGACAGTGCTTCTGACAATAACCTTTCCGTTGTTGAGGAGACAAGTGATCACGACAGTGTATCTGGCGATAGACTGTCAGGAATCGTTCAGGAGAATGGTGAGCAAATCAGTGCTTCTGACACTAAACTTTCCGTTGCTCAGGAGGCCGATGCAATTGATAAACGCTCCGTCGTAGCTGAGGTGACAGATACGCAAACCAGCTCTGATTCAGCAAGTAAATTTCGAGCCCCTTTGGCTTTCCGTCACAAGAATATTGTAGTCACATTAAAATAGCATTTGACAGGTCCTAGGCCGTATCCATACCTCTGTTTTGTTAGTTATAGAACTTGAAAATCAGTTCATTGGTTCGATCTCCAGGTGAGGGCAAAGAGTCCAAACGACGACAACAACAACGACAGCAAGAAATAACCATATCGCGAACACTGAACGGTTCGATTCTTGTCATTAAATTTTTTCGCAAGGAAGTAGTTACAACACGACCTCTCATATACCTAATTTCGTTGGTCTATGTCAATTCTGGGTGAAGCTAGGATTTCAAAGTTTGACGTTTAACATGGAAGTCCATGCTGAGACTTACATAGGACTGCTAACGTGGTACTTGATGCAGTGCACTGCTTCGTCAAAGCAGTTCCCAATATGGTACATTCCTACCGCTTGGCTTTCCACGTGTGGCACAATTTTGGAACATCACTTCAGAAACGGTTTCGATGCACTACTCTAACCTAAGTATATATTGCAAACGATATTTCGTGCAGGATGCTCGAATACAGTGAGAAGGTATGTCCTTTTACTTGAACTTGAACTTGAATCTACACCAACAGGAAGCTCAATAGCTTTTCGCGTTGGGAAGGAGTTTACCAGTTCTTGTAGTGGTACGGGTCTAAGACACCAGGCAAGTAGGCGTCTAGGCGTCTTTTGAAGCATAGGACAGAAGGTGCCTGTACAACATCGGCAGGGAGTCTGTTCCATAGGGAACAAACCCGAAATGGTAGGGAGAGTTGGCGCACCCGCGAGTTACATCGCCGTTGGAAAAGCTTTTTCCCGTTGTTCCTGGTGGGTTGGCCCTCACTGAGTGTGAACCAGGTTGCTGCGATGTTGCTTGAATCACGTAAGCACTTATAGGTAAAGATCAAGTCCCCTCTTGATCTCCTGTAAAGCAGAGTTGGTAGTCGTAATACCTTCAGGCGCTCTGTGTAAGGTAAGTCGTGGAGTCCGTTGACGACTTTGGTAGCACGTCGTTGTACCCTCTCGACTTTGTCTGCATCACCCTCATATCTAATCCACCAGGCTTGGTTGCCGTATTCCAGAGTAGTGCGTACAAGTGCGCCGTAGAGCCGGAGGAAGGTTATCCTATCGGGGAACTGGAAGTTTCTTTTAATGATTGCCAGTGCCTTGTATGCTTTGGAGACCACATAGTTGATGTGCGTTGAGAATGAGAGCTGGGAGTCAACGATGATCCCAAGGTCTTTTTGGCTGTTGCTTATTGTGATGGGGGGAGCACTTGGTGACACGGAGAAGTTGATAAAGTGATCTGGACCAAATGGGACAATGGCACACTTGGCTGCATTCAAAGACATTTTCATCCTGTTAACCCAGCTTGCGAAATTGTGGATGTCGTTTTGCAAAAGGTCCATTAGGTCATGGTTGGCAACTGCCGAGAAAATTTTTGTGTCATCGAGGAAAACACAGTGGTCGCTTTTCACTACTTCAGATACGTCATCGATAAAAATAATGAAAAGTAATGGGCCAAAGACTGATCCTTGAATAGTTCCGCTCTCTACCTTCTGGGATGAGGAAATGAAGCCATCAATGACGGTGCATTGCTGTCTTCCTGTTAAGAAGTCCGCAATCCACTGGATGGTTTTGCCCCCAATGTATTTTTTGGCGACTTTATCGATCAGTAGGTCATGAGGAATAGTATCAAAAGCCTTGGCTAGGTCAAAGTAGGCTGCTGCGACTGGGAGATGCTCGTCGACCCATTCCGTGACTCGGTCAAGAAAGTGCACAAGGTTGTGTACAGTTGAATAACCCGGCAATCCACCATACTGGTTAAGGTGAAGGAGCTTGTTATTAAGCAGGTGATCAAGTATACGTCTGCAAAGGATTTTTTCCAGTCCTTTGCAGAGGATACTGGTCAGGCTGATTGGGCGGTAGTTTGCAGGGTTGCTTCTGGATCCGGATTTGTGTATAGGAGTGATGAAGGCCTCTTTCCAACCAGATGGTAGTTTGCCTTCGCTGATGGACTTCTGAAAAATTAAAAGAACTGGAATTTTGATGACGTCTTCGAGCTCTTTAAGGATCAGGGGATGAAGCCCATCTGGTCCTGGTGCTGAATGAATCTTGAGGCTTTGAAAGAAGTTGTTGATGTCATTTTCACTGATAATAATGTCATTTAGACTGGGTAAGTCGTCTGGCGGTGTTGGAAGGGTGAAGGGAATTGGGTTAGTGGTGTAGACGGATATGAAATAAGAATTCATCAGCTCGGCTTTAAGTTTCGAGTCACTGACAATTTTGGTGGGTCCTTGTAAATCCCCGACGGGGCACGATTGTTTCTTGGATCGGTTAACGAAGGACCAGAACTGTTTCGGGCTGTGTTTTGCAGCATCCGCAATTTTCCTTTGGTAAGTTGCCCTGGCTGACCTCAAGGCCTTTGTAGTTTGGTTACGGGCTATGTTGTAGTTATCACGGTCGTCCCCATTTCCAGAGCGCTTGAAGGTGTCCCAAAGAGTGCGCTTGTTGTTGATAGCAGTCTTGATATCTTTGTTTACCCATGGGTGGGTTTGCGATTTTTTCCCTTTAAGGTTGACAACTGGGGTGTTTTGCTCAACAGTGGATTTGACCGTAGTGTGGAAGAGCGTCCAGGCCTCTTCCACATCCAGTCCTTCCATTTTAGTTTTAAGGTTGGCTTGTAGGAGATCATGGCGCATTCTTGCGAAGTTTCCTTTTTTGTAGTTTAGCTTGGGTGTTGCAGTTAGGCGCTTGGTGGGAGTTGACTGTATAAAAATGTTGACCCAGCAATGGTCACTGTGACCCAGAAAATCACTAACAGTGACATGGTGTGTGGGGTTATCAGTTTCTGTAGTCAGGACGAGGTCAAGCAGTCTTGGAGTTTGATTACCTCTGTATCTGGTGGGTTCTTGGACAAGTTGAGCTAAGTTGCGGCTGGTGAAAAAATCAAGAAATGCTTGCTCCATGGATGAGTTGGAGGTGCCAGTCCCATTCTCCCATTTAGTCTGAGGCAAATTGAAGTCTCCAACAATCACAATGTTGGTGGAAGTAGTATCAGTCAGAGTCTTTAAGGCTTCAATGAGATTCCTGTTGTTTAGGTCAGTGCTGCTTGGGGAACGGTAAGTGCAGACTAGCAGGAGTTTCATTTTGCCAACCCGCAGGTTGAGGGCTAGTATTTCATTGACTGGAGAATTCAGTGTCTTAACCGTAGCTTCCACATCATTACGCACAAAAGCAATAATGCCTCGAGGTTGCTCGTCAAGCTGGAAGTGAATAGTAGTGTAGTTACAGAAGGAGAGAGCTGCAACATCAGAATGATTGTTGGTGCGTTTTCACTTAGCTTCAGTGACGAAGACCGCAGTTGGTTGTGTGCTGTGGATAACTGATTCGAGTTCTGGTGATTTGTTGCAGATGGAGTCGGCATTAGTGTACATAATGAGGGGTTTGTACGAAGTTGATGGCAGATGACGAGGGTTGCCAAGAGGCAGTCATTGCTGATTGCTAGGAGATCCAGAGTGACTTTCAAGTGACAAAATTGTCTTGTTCAAGGTTGTGGGGCTTATTGGGTTAGGGGTATATCGAAGGCCTGGAGGGGTAGGTGCAAGAAGGGTGTGATGTATGAGTGAGGGGAGGGGAGGTACCTGGGTTGCTGACAGGGTTAATGGAGTGTTAGGCATGGGGGGTTTGGAAGGAAGCTGAGGTGTAGATGTTGGTAGAAGCATAGAGAGAATGGGTTCAGGCTCTGGGTGGACTGGGGGAGGGGGTGGGGGTGGTTCATGATGAGGTACGGTGTGGGATGGTGAGAGGGATCCGGGGTTGGGAAGGAGGGGCAAGTTAGAGGATTGCACACCGGTCTCAGACAACTCTGCTAGCAGTTGAGTGGCCACCATTGGCTGCTTCATATTCAATGAGGAAGCGAGAATGTTTTCTTTCTTAAGAATACTTCTAAACTTGGCAATTAGTGATCCATTGGGCCAGAGTGAAGCAGACGAAATCTTTTCTACATTTTCGTGGGCAACCTCTATACAAAACGAAGCATAGAATGGGAACTTGGTTCTAATTTTGTAAATGTTGGCATTGAGATTAGTGGTTTTAAAAAGGTGGTCTGCAATTTCTTTGGGCGTTGTAGCAGTGTGGCACCGCGTGAGAAACACTTTTGCTGTTTTCTGTCTAATAGTTGTGCGGTCTGCCACTCTCAGGTTACTTACAGTATTTTGACCAATACAAAACGTTGCCGTGTGGCGTTGGTTAGTAGATGCATTTGGACGAGCTCCGCCATTTTGGTGTCTAAATGTTGCCCTAAATATTGCGAAAAAACGCTCGAATCCGTTAGGGCATTATTTATCAATTTGATTGATTAATCCTGTTTCATATCGCGCAGTACTGCGGCAGCCAAACCAGAGAAAACAAAATCAACTCCCAACGCGCATGGCCAGCTTTAGGGAATCAGGGAATGTTTTTTGTCTTAAAAAAACAAAACAGGAACTGACTTTTTTTTTGTTTGTGCCTTATAAAAACAAAACAGGTCAGAGTCCGAAACTTCTGTGTCAAACCTATAACCACCGACTAATTTTGTCTTGGTGCCATACCCCAAGGGTAATATCAATTGAGCAAAGTGAGCAAGCATAGCTGAGTGGTCAGAATAGTTAGCTCTCAAGAGCGGATGGAATTTTTAATGTTTTTCGACAATTACAACGATTTTTCAATTTCATTTATACCTTGGAGGGGCTCCCGCCCTCTTTTTGGATCCACCCTTGTTGGCTGAAAACTAAGTGAATATCGGATTGAATGTCACCTGGTGAGGGCAATCTAAGGGCCCTAAATGCTATGCCAACTCCAAAGCCAACACAAATAACAAGTTAGATTTAATTGCCCCCCTGCCCCCCCCCCCCATCTAACTCAGAATGGAAACAACTCCATATAAAAGAAGTCAAGAATTTATAGTTTAATGAAATATTTGCAAATTAAAGGAATCACCTTTTGGAAAATGGTTTAGGAATAGTTTTGCAATCTGTTACGGGTTTATTTATTACTTTTCTTTTACTTTTTCCGATATTCTATCGTTCCACTCGACCCTGCTTTTAGGTAGCCTATAGCAGAAGTAACCATAAACCACACATGGTTTTTTAATGGGGTTACTGTTGCCTAAGTAAAGGCCCTTTATGGATAATATGGAAAGCACACGCGGTAACGAGAAAAAAAACCACAGTCATTGTATATACGCACACGGTATTCCTTTATTTTACTATTTTGAAATACCGAAGGAACCAGTTATATGTGGTTTATGGTTTGTATGCATTATTGTTACGCTATTATAGCATTTACTTTTGTAAGCCTACGGGAAAATTTACGTGCATTTGTCCATGTTGCAATAACTATGACGCTGTTGGTACTCCATACACCTGTAGCTGCGCCTGCGCCACGTTATCTTCTTGACTTGACCGCCAAATTTGTCGACCGCCATGCGCCATTGACGAGTTCCAGATCACCAGTGCGCGAAGGTTGAATTTCGTTCGCTCCACGCTGTTCTGTTCACATCCGCCTGCCAAGCTGAATTTAATAGGGTAAGTGTACATATGTAAAACCGTTTTATAGCTGTATTACATGTTGAGTTTTGAATGAAGAGATATTTTCAAATCACATTTGTGGATGGATCAGCAAAGATTAATCGACACAGAGAAGATGGTTCACCAGGGGTTTTTGTAATTATTGTTACCAGCGAATAAGCGTACACCGTGGAATGACGTCGTAAACACCACTTCCGTTTTATCTGAAAGATTTGCACACAAACCAATGACGTCACGTATTTCTGTGCTGTGTGGATCCAACATGGCCGCGGTTCTTGGTCTGCCGAAGCGACGAAACTCTGCACTAACAAATTACTGGATACTCATTATGAAACGGAAGCCGGACCACTCCGAACTTAAAAATTGTATTCTAGTGTATTAAGGTACCAAAATCCGATCGGTAATATGACTGAAAATGAACAAAGTTTTTTTTTGTATCCGGTCAACGAACGGCATCGCTGCATCGCTGGCTCAAAATGGTAGGCCTAACGTAAAAGTACGGCAGCACTATGGCGCGACCGGGGAGGTTAAGCGTGAATCGTTGTCTCAACATCTCCGCAACAACGTTCGATGCCTCCGGTTGTTGTTTATTATTTATGACAAGTCAGTTCAAGCTGTACGGATTTATTAGCAGTTGTTTTATACATAAAAAAATAAAAAGAAAGAATCCACTCGGATTTTGAGACTCTTACTGCCCGGTGTTCTAGTAAAAAAAAAATTCTTCGTTTTTTTCAGTTACTGGTTTGATAACTGCATTGCGTTATGTTTTCTGAATAAAGTTGTTAATTCGTAGCACATCAAAGCTACTCACCTATTTGCGTACGTGCGTGCGCTGCGGAGCCAACGATTTTTTTTAATAGTGTTAAAACATACTGTTTCATTAACACACAACTGTTGTGTCCAGGACTTACACGTAAAACGTAGGATATTCCAGGGTATTTTTTTCCCTTTTAGGCTTAATAGAAACATTTATCTCCCCCTCCCCCTCCTCCCTGTTACCAAGGGAGACGACTGATGACAATTCCGGTTAGGCAGCAAAAATATGATAGCCTTTTTTTTTTCTTTTGTTTAAAAATTTTGTAGCCCCCTCACACCTCTGTCCGAAAGTTTGTGCCTCTAACCCAAAAATGTCTGTCATCAATGCATTCCTCCGCATTTTCTCATGGTCACGATAAAAAAAAAAAGTTCCTTCTTCAGTACCCCCCCCCCCCCCAACGACCATTCATTCGTTTTCGTTTCCTCGTTTCTTTTCACTGTCAGTTGTACATCCACCTCCCCCCCCCCCCACACACACACACATCGTGCTTTCAAATTAGAATTGTTTAGTGGCGTACGTAAATATTTTCTCTAGGTAGGGGCAAATTTTACACCCCTGCTAGAAATCGTGAAGATTTATTTCTACAGTAAGATTATTTTTCTTGCTTTACGTATTTTATGGCTTCATACAAAGTGTTTTATATAAAATAGCGAATAAATATATTTTCCAAGGATTTGTATCTCCCCCTTCCCCCCCAGTTATTCACACCAGTGAGAAAAAAATACTATAAGTTTAACTTTTGAAAATATCACGACACATGTTTAGTTTCTGTGAGTCTTATACAAGTCCTACCAAATAATTAACGTTCCTTCTTTGGCTGCACTTATTAGCGCCTTCGAAAATCCACCAGGTGCGAACTCAACCAAACTCATCCATCTGGAGACAATTTGGTACCTTCAACAAACAGAAATCCCATGAGTAAACTCCCCTCTGCCTCCAGACTGGACGACTTTGGTTGAGGTTGGCTTGTGGTTTCCGAATGCGGCTTATTGCAGCTGGAGTGTTTATGACGTCATCCTCCAGCATCCCCGCCTGCTTCCTGCAATATGGCTGACGCCTACTCCCAAGATGGCCGTCTCCTGCATTTAATCTTTGGCGTGCGCCGGAAGTAGAAAACTGGTGTAAGTTTGCATACAGAAAACTGACGTATTGGTGCTTCTTGTCCTACCATTTATCATTCTTCTTTGTGGATCAGGTCAACAGGCATGGAGGTCGGATGCTGTTGGCCTGCACATGGGTTACGTAGCTTTCTCGTAATTTTCCTCGACAAGGCTAAATAGTTGCACGAAATGTTAACCACAAGCTGTAGCAGTTTGTTAAACAGTACATGTATTGAAGTACCCGGGCTAACGTGAAAATATCTTGTTGAGTATGATGGTTTAGCTCGATGTGTTTAGCAGGTTAATACGGGAAGTAAGCCTAATCAATGCTATGCATATTCCGTGACAATCTAGACACACGCTAGTGTGTCACGCCAAGTTAGGCAACAATCATCACAACAAACATCACATCAGTCAAATTGTCGAGGTTGTAAACCATTGTAGCGCGGCGCCATAGCGTCAATGTCTTATATCTTGAAGCATAGTTGGGCACATTTCAGGTACTTGGGGGAAAAATAATAATGCGGTACAAAAGCTTAAATTGTGTTGAAATCGAGAGCAATGACCCACTTGACAAAAATAAACTCGTGTAAGAATGCCAGCTAAGCTTCTTTCAATGCAAAATCTGACCCTCAATAACGTTGTAAATGTGTTACTAGCTGCTAGCTAGTAATTCGCTCATCCCCATGTTAAATCCCATAGGGTGATTATTCATCGATACCGAGATAACGGGGAGGCTTCCAGCTATGAAATTGGACGATTGGGTGCAGTACAATACGAACTGCATATCTTTTATGGTTTGGAGCCTGGGGGCGTATCAGGGATGGCGTGGGAGGGCGCGTAAGTATGAAAATATTGTTATAAGTATTGTCAGCATGTCTCTCATTGGACGGCCAAAGTTCGGATAATGGGAACGTGGATACTGACGTACGTGCCTAGACACACACTAGTGCATCACGATAAATCTAAACAATGTTGCAAAGAAATTGTATTCACGTCCAATTCACGAAAAAAAAACCAACTGTAAAAACAAAGCAAAATAAAGAAAGCCAAAAACTGGTAAAGAGGCCACTAAGTGAGAGTGGTTCGGCCCTTCAAAGGAGTGATATCAACACACCAAAACTAACTAAATATTGTAATACAAATTACAACAAAATTAAAACCAAACCAAAAACCCATAAAGAGGTGACTAAGTTGAGAATGGTTCGGCCTTTAGGCAAAAGGTAGTAGCAAATTGTTGAAAATCAATTTCTTGTTGACGTGGCACTTTATAGTACACATCTGCACAGTAGTGGAGTTGAGCCAATACACAATTTTAAAAAAGGACTGATATCGTATCAAAAACCAACTGGTAAAAGGGGCCGCCAAGTTCCGAAGGGTTCGGCCCTTCAAAGGAGTGATATCGACACACCAAAACATTTGCCAACTTAATCGCACCGAATAATACTTCGGACGTTAAATGTAAGCTTGAACATTGCTACCGAAAGTAGCAATGTTCTAGTTTTCATTTAACCTTCAAACTATTAAGCGGTGCGATTAACTTCGCTAATGTTTTGGTGTGTTGATATCACTCCTTTGAAGGGCCGAACCATTCGTAACTTGGCGTCCCCTTTTACCAGTTTTGGTTTTTGATATGATTAGACCCTACGTGCTAATAAAAGGATGGTTTTACGAAATTTCGGTGTTGTACGGTAATAAGTTTTTGGTGTGCTTTAATTTATTGAGGTCTGGACCCAATTGTTGTTTGTATTGTTATTTGTATTTCGGGGAAGGCTAAGTTCTTGGAGACTGTTATTGTTGTTATATTGTTCGATATTTTTTCTTGTTGTTCATAATTACAGTTTTATCTGTTATACTATTTTTGTAAAGTTTATTTACTGACTGTTCTTTTCTTGTATGTATCGTCATAAGACAATGACAACAAATTTGTTGTTTTAAATTAAATTAAGTCCCCGTAGCAGAAGGTTGCGATAATCAACCTTTACCAATGTCAGTCGCCACTCCCCAAACGGCGAGGAAAATTCAGCAGTTGGCGACTTGATTTTTAGAGCTACTCGCCAAAATGGCGACCGATTACCAGACCTTGATGCTTAAATTGTCATACTCGGGAACCGTATTAGCTAGAAACAAGCGGTTTGCGGCATTGCGTGCAGAATTGCAAGGGCTCTACAACCAAGTGTGCAACAATGTCGCTAGCCACTTTAGTTGATTGGAGAGTTGGTTTAATGCAAATAATATTTAAGCAATAAGTAGTAGCACAACTGTTAAACATGGCGAGGAGGTAATGAACAATGGCGAGTGCATTTTATGTCTACCGGCCAAATGGCGAGTGCCACACAATTCACATTTATGAAGGTTGGCGACAATACCTCTCTCACAGTGGAATGCTGCCGTGGACAAGTTTTGGCCAAATTTCTGCAATGTCGTCAATTTTTGACCGATTTTGATATTCCAATACACTATGTTAATTGTCTCGATGATACCTTTTGATTGGTGGATTGGCCCGATCAATAGGTTAAAGCACTGAAAAGTTATTTAATAAAAGGCTGTGTCTTTGGTTCTGGTGACAGGATACAGGTTTGAAAGACTGGTTCCGGTGAATTTGTTGAAAACTTGGTCTTTATCTTGTTACAAGTAAAAAATATCTGCCTAATCACACAATACTTAACCTAACTTAACCAAACTTAATCAACTCGTAAAGTAATCTGAGTTGGCACTAGTCTACTTGACGTATGTGGCCTAAACTTTCAAAAAAAAAAAAAAATAACTAAACTAACTTGCCTTAAACTGGCACTACAACTTTGTCTCGAGTTGCAGAAGAAACGGGTAATTTTGGCTGGACCCGGAAGGGGGGGGGGGGGTGAAAAGGTAGGGAAATATACATTTTGGGTGGGGTAAGGGTAGGTGACTTTTATGGAGTAGGCACCGGTGATTATTCAATGCAATAAACGTGTAACTAGCATGGCTAGCCTAGCATTAATACAAGGTCGGTTCTTTGGCGTTAGTGGCGTAGGAAGATGCT
This sequence comes from Lithobius niger, assembly GCA_023313725.1. Classification (NCBI taxonomy): domain Eukaryota; kingdom Metazoa; phylum Arthropoda; class Chilopoda; order Lithobiomorpha; family Lithobiidae; genus Lithobius; species Lithobius niger. Next base: position 3,245 of record JAHWFP010176111.1, on the reverse strand, counting down.
CTGGGTTTAATCAGGACATGCCAGGAATGGGGGCTTTTGCCCGACATACTAGGCTTATTGCACGCTTGGTTGGATAGCCATTGTAATTCTGCGTGCCACGACGCAAATAGCTTGTTTCTAGCTAGTACACTTCCCGAGATAGACGATTGTCAGCATCAGGGTTTGTTAATCAGTAGCCGTTAATGGCCAGTAGGGGTAAAAATCAAATTGCCTACTGTTGAATATCCCTCGGCATTTGGCGAGTGGCAACTGGCATTGGTAAAGGTTGAATGGTGGTGCGTTCCCGGCAAATTGAAGGCACACTGAAAATTTACCCAAGTAAATTTGGCAAACGCAAGTACAATGTTCGATACCGCATCGAAGGCCAGTGGGTGTTTGTGGGATTGACCCTGCAACTGGAGAGGTCTTCATGGTTCCTGAAAGTAGCACTGCTGTACTGCTTCCAGTTATCCAATCAGTACATGTGCCCAGGAACCGCAGGCTTAAGTTACTGTTGAAAGGCGTCCAATTGCTTGCGAGATGAAGGTTTCACCCACCTCGTCTGCATTCGACCCCGCGAGCGAATGCAAACACCGTGTAAATGTATGGATTGCAGCGCTACAAATCGACTGTTTTAAATCGTTTTCACATTGCTGCGCTCTAAAACCAACTGTTTCTGGATATAGGAAGGTATTGGAGCCATTTGGAATCAATTTTAAGAGGATCTCGGGTATGGGTGTATTGTAGACTAGTTTGTCGAGATCTCTACTCGCAGAGTTGCGGTATCAGTAACTCATCCAAAATAGGCTTGAAACAGTTACCGACCAACCGGGACTAGCATTAATAAAAAAAGTAAACATGTGGTATGTAAATAGTAAACAGTATGATGAAAACTGATTAGATGCAGACAATTTTCCACCGACAGTTGGTGTCGCAGACAGCTGCAGAAAGTTCCGCTTCTGGAAATGGTATTAGTTTTGAACAAAGATGAGCAATAATGTGAATGTGAATTTAATAGCGGTTCCTCTGATTGGGGGTTGACGAAACAAGCGGCTTACGAATCTGCTACATGGACAAGTGGAGTGGGGGGGGGGGAGAGAACGGATCACGGGGGCTTGTCGCAATATGTGTGAACATCTGGGCCAATAAATGACCTGCACGACACACCATCTTTCTAATTGCCTTTTTCGAAAATGTACCACTAAGTGTAAATTTTTGCATTCAGTTCCTGCAATGCTGTCTCTCCCTTGAGGTTTTTTCGCGGCAAGAACATGCCAGCTGCGCAACCTAACTGCGTATGCGTCATACACCGCCCTCCTATAAAAGCTTTTGGGTGAGGCAGCTTTCATCTCTTTTCTCAAGCTCTCGTCGCATTGTTTTCTCTCCCACTTCAGCCCTGCTTTCGCATCGAAAGATGAAAGATCCCGAAAGACCGAAAGCCCTTAGTCTTCCGAAGATCAATTCAACAGACCGAAAGACCCGACGGACCTCGTCTCCTCCGGCCAGTCCTCCTCCTGTGGATCCCGATGTTGTTTGATCTTTACCTCCTCAGAACACATCGTCTTCATTCGGCGAAAGACAACGTCTTGATGGATCGTACCATAAGGGACTTCAGTTACAAAGTCAAGCCTCGATCCTTGCTCCACCTTCATCGTCCCACAGTAATAGTTCTTCATCTGACGAGTCTGCCCGGGAAAGGAAGCAAGCCACTCTTACTCCCTCATCCAATAAACATCGGGCTAATTTTCCTCTACCTAACGCTGACCCCATCTTTCGTCGACCTTCAGCCCCGCCTGCATGACCAGGCATTCGACCTCCATCCTCGCCGACGACCTCGACTACGCTTCTGCCCTGGAAGAGTCTCGTAACTCGAACATCAATGACAACTATCCTCAGGTCAACTTTGAACCGGCACCTCAGAATCAATTTGAGGACACTTTCCAAGCTGACAATGACCCAACAGCATGCCTCTTTACGATCGTCTCAGACTGATTCCTTTACCAACCGGGTCCACCTGGCTCTAAACCAAGCAAGTACAGAGACTTGTCACCAGCTTTGTCTTTGGTCTTTGTGAAAGAAACCAAAATTGGTCAATCCACCACACTCCTGATGACTCTCTTCGCAACGGGTGAACTCTTCTCAGCCAGGGCGAACTCCTGGAACTTAACAAGGATCCATCCCCACTGAGACCTGGTCATGAAACCTGGTTCTTTCGCTCCTTCGGTGATGTGGTGCTGCGAATCCTCAACATTTCGAAACATACTGTCAATTCGAATTTCTCACTTCCAAAGCAACGATGGATTTCGGGACAGCTTTACACATCCTCAAAAAGACCGAAGTACCCTCTGCCATCCTCAAGGAAAGTCAAAAGATTCTCAGACTCTGCCTCCGAGCCGCATCTCGAGCGGATGTCTTCAGCGCTGCCATTAATGCCCTATGCGAAAGACTTGCTGACGAATCAAGCTGCCAGTAAGCAAAGTGTCTTAATGAAAAAATGAACCATCTTCTACTTTGAATGTTCGAAATCAATCGATCACAATTGTAACGCTCAAATTCAAAAACAAAAATACTCTCAGTACGGTATTTTGCGAATTTTGCGTGGAAACCGTTGCCCACTGTACTTCTCGCGTGTCGTCTGCTCAACGCTCGCACGATCCCATTTGCGCGAGAGGTGTGCCCCCAACTCTTTACTGATTAGGAATTTGATGTTAGGGTTTGACGGCCCTTGACGATTCATGAGTGGTTGTCCGCTCGCCACACAGTGTTGAATCGCCAGCGATTCAAGTCCTCTTAGATGTAAATCCCTCTTACTATTAGACACCAGCAGAGTAGTTGTTTGGTCCCAATCGATTTTGTGCTTAGTACTCATGTGGTGGGTGGCGATGCTGTTTGCTTCATTCTCGTTTCTTACGTCAGCCATATGTTGTTTCACTCGAGTCTGGATTCCTTTTCGTGTTTCTCCTACATAAACTGCTTCGCACCCACCGCATGGTACACAATATACTCCCACTGGCGTGTCGTGAACTTTTTTCAGCTCCTTTTTCATCTCATGTTTTTCTCAAGATCTTACATATTTCACTCCTGGATCTTCTCGATGTTGCCTTAAGAGCATTGTTTTCAGGTTCTTCCCTTTCTTCATGTAAATCTCGAATCCCTCTTCCTTCAGGATACGCTGCACTTGTTCGCTCACGCCTCGCACAGAGGTAAGTCCAATTCTGGGTGTTCCTACTCTCTCTTTAGTCTCCTTGCTAGGTACTTCGATCTCC
>JAHWFP010176110.1:34785-78797 GCA_023313725.1 Lithobius niger | reverse complement strand
CCCTATTTGTACCTTTTTCTGTTTTGAGTCGGTCGATATGGCAAAAGGAATTCCCCTATTTGTACCTTTTTCTGTTTTGAGTCGGTCGATACGGCAAACAGAATTCCCTATTTGTACCTTTTTCTGTTTGAGTCGGTCGATATGGCAAACAGAATTCCCTATTTGTACCTTTTTCTGTTTTGAGTCGGTTGATATGGCAAAAGGAATTCCCTATTTGTACCTTTTTCTGTTTTGAGTCGGTCGATACGGCAAAAGGAATTCTCCTATTTGTACCTTTTTTTGTTTTGAGTCGGTCGATATGGCAAAAGGAATTCCCTATTTGTACCTTTTTCTGTTTTGAGCCGGTCGATACGGCAAAAGGAATTCCCTATTTGTACCTTTTTCTGTTTTGAGTCAGTCGATATGGCAAACAGAATTCCCTGTTTTTACCCTCCTTTTCCGTTTTAATCGGTCGATACGGCGAAAGGAATTCACTATTTTTACCCTCTTTTTCTATTTTAAATCGGTCGATATGGCAAACAGAATTCCCTATTTTTACCCTCTTTTCCTGTTTTAAATCAGTCGATATGGCAAACGGAATTATGGCAAACACTGCTTAGCCAGCCGAAACAGAATTTTCCTAATTTTGCACTCGTTCCTGTTTGTAATTTTTCTTCCCTGTAACAATCTTCTTAAACGGGCAAACATTGACCACACAAGGAAAAAAATAAAATTTATTGAATACGTATTTTAGTAGTCCTTGAAAGAGAAATCTCTATTCAGGAGGACATACGTAGAACTGTCGACAATTTTTGCCAGCAACAAAATGAGCATTTTCCTGAACAGATCGAACAGCGGAACGCTGTCGCCTTAAGCTCATCAAAGTTATTCTTAACCTCGTTATTTTCCATTCCCTCTGCGAGACGTCGTTGCGAAATCGTCGGCTCATTGGCCATTCGAGGCGGCTTGTCCGCTGAATCCAACGTCTAAAGATGGCGGAAGTTTTCTTTGCTAGGTTTGGTTCTGAAAATCTAAGTCACAGATGGTGGCGACTTATCACACACGGTGTGCCCTCAGTAAGAAGATAACTAACTAGCCATTCTACTCCAAGAAATGTAAAACTATTTCTCGGTCGAGATTTAATTTGAAACTTACCGCCCTTGACACGCGAACGTAATTTTCAACACATCGCTAACGTGCGCACGCGCTGAAGTGCGGAATTCTTTCTTACATATGGAAGAGTGTCGTCGCTTTACTTTAGATGGAAATGGCGGGATCGAATCGGCTACTGTTATTCCCGATTAGTTTAGGAAACTTCTTGGTGTAAAGAATTGAATTAACAAACTAATTAATCATATAATTAATCATATAACCGTAAAAAAGGTTGATTGAAGTTTCACTTGTTAGTTAAAATGTACACGGATAAAATTGGATGATTTTTTTTATTTAAATAATCAAATGTAAGATTCAGAAAATTGCATCTGTTTTAGTGCTGTTGTGCCTTAAGTTTTAAATATATGATTCATAAAGCTCAACTGCACTTAAACAGATGGCAATTTTCTGAATTTTATATTTGATTATTTAAATTAAAAAATCGTCGAAATTTATCCGTGTACATTTTAAACAAGTAAAGTGAAACTTCACTCTATAGCCCTTTTTTACGGCACACTTGACGTTTTGGTTAGTAATCCGTGTACCTTTTTATGACATTTCAGTAATGTCGGCTAAAAACTGGAATGAATATTAATAAACGAATTCGTAATAAAGATCAAACAAAACTTGTTAAGGATTCCCGCCAAGCTTTTCGGCGGTGTGAAGCCGTTATATCAAACGCCAAGCTCTTTTGACAAGCAAATCCCACCGAGTAATAGTTCGAAGGTTACTGCCCAATTTTCAGTTATTTCATTTAACGTTTGAAGTCTTAGTCGGTGGGATTAGCTTGGCAAAAAAGCTTGGCGTTTGATATCACGACTTCACACGGCCGAAAAGCTTGGGAGGGAATCCTTAATTGTTGGCTCGGCAGTATTAACGTTTCTTTGTCTTGCAGCTGGCGTTTGCTGATTAGTATTGTTCCCTAATTACAATGGTTAAAACAATGTAAAACAATCAAAATAATCGTAAGTCCGGAATAGCTCGACCAAATGAAAAAGTGGTTTCTGTGAGGATGAAGGGCCTACTTTTACTCTTGCACGGAATTGCATAATTTTTGGTATAAATATACCTATCTGCTACCTAGCCAAGTTTGGTCGAAATATATTCTATAGCAACAGAGATAGGGTGGATTTCAATCGTATCACACTGCTATCGTCAACTTCTCAGGGTTTTGACGTCACGTTTCAGTTTTGAAACTTATCGGCGGGATGCATCGTCGAGTAAAATAGCGGCCAGTGTCGCGAAAAGAAGTTTTTTGCTCACCAATCACACTTGCGTTGCCAAGCAGTTTTACGTTAAATACCGTTGTTTTCGAACCAGCAATTCGAAACAGGAGTATGGTGTAAAATGCAGCGTCAGTATTACGCAATACACACAAACCCAATCCTGTTCATATATCCAGTTTGACATTAATCGCGGACCGTACTCGTGTTTCGCTAAATTTTCTAGATGGAAAAGAAACGCACATCAGTTAAGTTGATTACTTAACGGTCGAGTGACTTGTTAAAAACTGACCCTGGTCCTTAGTTTTATTGGAAAAACCTGGACGAACTAAAAGCTGAATTGCAAAGAAGGACTAAAAATAATCAGTTACGTTAGCTGTTGGTTACGAAATCCACGAGCAAACGGGATTTGTGTTAATAACTAAAAAACAAATTGTGGTCTGCCGTTTTAGTAACTCTGAATTTCAGTGATTGCTGCACGACAAAATGTGAACGAAGAAGACAAACGAAAAATTCTCAATGTACATGATGTAACGGCTAATAATCGCATGGGATCCTTAGGACTGTAGTGCTTTTAATGCTTTGTAATAGCTAATTCGAGCGCTTCGGACACAAATTCAAGGCCTACACCAGGAAATTAAAGGCCTGCGCCAAGAAAACGACGAAATGCTTAATTAACTTCATTCACTAACCATACCCAGACCCAATAAGGCCTACAACCCACGCCATGCAAAGCACGAGCTTTAGCTATCTATATAATAATTCTGAATGACGGGCGAAAAGAAAGGGTGATTTCATTTAATTAGAAAAGGAAACGACCACGCGCGTCTGGTAAGAGGGAAGCATTGGGGTGAAGTTCTTAGGACAGCATGCTTCTCAAAGGAAAAGCTTCGGGACCGCCTTGAGCCTTATTTATTTCCACCTGCATGAACAATATACTAGAAGTGATCATTAGAAAGGGGGGGGATCATTAGCCATGGAGGGAGGGGGAGGATTTGAGACACGTGATGGCTGAGCATTTATTAGCCAGTGTCCGCAAAAATTTTAGGAACCATAATTCGGTCGTACGTGGCCATACACATGAGCCAGTGTCGCAAACCGTGCATTCAACAACACACGGGCTTCAGCTAGTGGCTTATAAATTTCGTAGATGCGGTCTTTTAGAGCTGAGCTGAGTTGCTTCAAAGTGAGTAGCAACAATCACTCCATTTGGGGGAAATTCTCGGGACAGCATGCTTCTCGAAGGGGGAGCATCGGGACCCCCTTGAGCCTTATTTATTTCCACCTGCATCAACAATATAACAAAAATGATCATTAAAAAAGGTGGGGGAGGGGGAGGATACATGATGGCTGAGCATTATTAATTAGCCAGTGTCCGCAAAAATTTTAGGAGACATAAAATTCAGTCGAACATGGATGTACACATAAGCCAGTGTCGCAAATCGTGCATCAAACACCACACGGACTTCAGCTAGTTGCTTTTAAATTTCGCAGACACGGTCTTTCAGAGCTGAGCTGAATTGTTTCAACGTGGACAGCAAAATCATTCCATTTGCACGGGTTCATTCCTTTAAAAAAAAAAAAATCACTTGCAAGAATTTGGCGGTGTACGTAAATGTGCCATTACCGCAGGTTGGGACTTCGTTGCACAAGACGTATTTTTGGATTTCTAATGGAGCGAAGCGATCAAAAAATAGCGTTTGTTAGCCAGTGTGCGCAAAACAACACACTGAAAGAAATTCAATCCCGTGAAAAATTTACTATCCAGTTTGTTTGGCGGTAATAAATTAACTCCACTGGAGGGGGTGAGAGATCTAGACTATAATCGGGCCACTAAGAGAATGACTTGATGTTATCATCGATTGTTTAAGTCGTGGCCTCGCTCGTCTGTGTGAGGTGCGTGCAAGGTGCACTGTTGGCCATTCATTGCCCATTACCAAGGCACAGTATATTTCGTATGGTTTGGCAGCGCTATATTACGACCTTGGTCCAGGGAGTTCCTGTCGCGCGAGACAGCTGCGGATATGATCGAATCCAGCTCGTCCGTGCTTTGAATTCTATGGGAATGATGTGACACGGTCTCGTTTCGAGACGTTGTTACACATAAGGTAATTTCAGCAATGAAGAAAGATAATTTATGGTTCCTCTCATAACATAGTGAAGTGAGAAAATGTTGGCTCCAGTAGAAGTACTTTTACAGTAAAACCGATTTAATAACAAGGTTTGTACTTCAACGCCGCTCTTCACTCATCGATCATCCTCCCCTTGTGGTTGCTAGGCAACAACAAGTAACGCAGGCAAGCCATCCAAATTCAACTGCACAAAAGCCAAACAAACAAAATAATTGTGAAATATTGAATTAAATACTTTTAATTTATTTAATAATTTATTTAATTAAAAAAATTAAGTAACATAAGACGAATTAAGAATAAATACGACTTTAGTTCCAGGTGTCTAAAAAAAAAAAAACACTCACGAACAACTGTTGGACTACGTACGGTAACTGTTAAATCGATAGCAGTCTCGTGATTTCGACTGTTTGATGATGCGAAAATAGTTTACAATAAACAGAGCCCCCTAAGAAAGGAAGGCCGAGTCAACCGTAGCTCCCGTAATGCTGGAAAACGCGCACAGTAAGTCGCTACAGTTTGCCGCAGGAGGGCGCTCCTGGCATGTGCCACTTCAGCGCTAAGTTAGCATTCGCGGCTGCTAGTTTTTTCGACTTTTAGCGACTAGAAACAGACAGTAGCTACCTAAATCAAGTTGATAGTTTAAGTAAAAGCTTAAATTAAATACGAACAAAGAAAAACGCAAAGTAATAATTTAAAAAAATAAGAATTACTCTGAACAACAACTCTTACTTCATTATTAGTCCTGCACTGATTTATAATGACTGCTTTAAATTGTTAGAAATCAAGCTATGTCAGTGACTTTAAATAATTCGACAGTTTCATAATTTTGTGCACAAAATTTACTCCAATACCCAAAACTACATTTCATTTGAAAAAAAAAATTATAGGCGGAAACGGAAACATATTTTATTGCACACCTGAAAGTTGGATTAAAAAGTATTAAAAATAAAAGTAGGCATAAATTGCCAACTCACTTTGTAGGTCTAATGCCCAAGTACGTTTTTTTTTTTGAGAGGGCCATGTCTTTTTAACTTGTTTTCGACAGTTCCATTCCTACTGGTTTTCTATTTCAGTTTTGTCTGTTTTTTTCATCTGATTGTTGTCATTTGCTGCTCAAATTGTGCAGAATAATGGATAAATATTCGTCCCGTCAGACTGAGAGAAACGAATAAGTGTAAATGAAAATGTTCGTTTTTTTTCCCCCTCACAGTCTGATACTTATTAGGACTCAGCGTGACGTTTGACAGTTCCGTGATTCAAAAATAGTTTAAACAATAACTTTTTCTGTGTTCAAACTTTTTTTTCAGTCGAAAGTTAAAAAAAAGTTGTGAAAATAGCGACAATGTCCCAAAAAGCGAATCTGAATCCGGTAAAATGGCTCCTATTTTACGTTTTTTTCCCACCCAATTTCTAAGTTAAAAAAAAAAAATCTTTAAAAAAAAAGAAAATTGGATTTTGGATCCAGAAACACGGTCACTATTTTCACTTTTTTTTTAAACTTTGGGCTGAGATATTTTTTAAATCACTCTGTTCATTTTGTTTATTGATGGTTGACAAATTTTTTTTTCGTCGATTATCAAATTGGGGTATGGAATATTTCAACGTAAATCCAAATTATAAATATTAGCCATATTTTTATAGCCTATTAATTAACTACAACGTCATTTATTATTTTTATTTCCTTCTGTGTTCTCTAATAGTCCCAAAGGACAACGTCATCCTTGAAAAATTAAACTAATACGAAAATGCCGACAAGTTTCATTTGTATTTACCAGTCAGGTGGCTGATCCAACCTTTTAGGCTAATGTTTTCCAGCCATCGGTTCGTAAAATAGCGGTTTGAGGATAATTCATGGTAATTCACACCCTTTCAAGTTAATATTCTTGCCGTGGAATTACAGAAAGGCACACAACAATTTACCATTTTTATTTTAAACAGCCTGAATGCACGCGACAGTAGTCTTGGCCATGCTTTCGTCACAGAAAGCGGCACATGCCTTAGCTGCCATCTAGCGGCCGTTTCGACGGATTGCGTAATGTTTTCTGTGCGCGGTTTTGCAGGCACTGACTCGGCCTTCCTTCTTAGGGGGCTCTGCAATAAATTCACACGTGTGACCTTGAAGCGTGTGTAAATCCTGGATTAACGAGAAAAAAAACGTGGTCACAGTAAAACATTTGAGTGTTAGTTGTCAGATAAGCATGCATTTCAGTGCGACCGCACGTAACCGGTACAAAGTGTAGTTGCAAATCAACATCGTGTTTTGTCCACTCCCGATCATTTCGTAAGATTTCCCGTACCCAGACGTTAAGCCTTTAGTGTTGCACTAATCTTCTTTCATGGATTTGTTCTGTTGACAAATGTTTTGAATCCTAGCACGAAACAAAGCATCAGCGCATCGTTTTCCCTTTCACCGCCGTACCAATTTGGCGCCGCCGCTTACGTTAATTGCTGCTAACAGCGATTACAACCATAAAAAAAAATGGCAAATTAGGCTGCGGTCCCCACCCCCAAATCACTGCTTTCATGTATGTGTACAATAATACGTCTTATTATTGACGTGTCCAAAAACTGGGCTGCAAAATGGGTGATAGACGCGGCCGTTTTTTTCCCCGGCTCTGTATACATAACTTGCCCGGAAAAGCTTATAGGACTACGCACTTTGCAGGAGCCGTATAGGAAAACCTCACGACACAGTATCAGCCATTTCACACTTTCTGGCTTGTGTGTTTGTTCTAAACTCTCCACATTCACTCACCCTACATTCGAAATACTTTACGACGTTTTAAACTATCTCCCGAACTTAACTGTTTTACCGCGCTTACTGTTTTACGGCTAACGAAGCCGAATTCGACGCCGGCGCCATGTCTGGGCTCGATTAAACTCGCTGTCGGCAAGGTGCACCTATCGTACTGGCAAACATGGGCGATATTCGACGAACGCCGAGTCATTCTTTCAGTGGCCGGACTCTAGCATCACTTGCATGGTCCAGAAATGCAAACAAACAATTTTCCTTTTTTTTGCTGGCCAAGTTCAACAGGGTCATTAATTTTTTTTCTAAGTTGTGCTTTGGTAGGCTACTGTTGTAAAGTTGCCATCTCTTGCTTGCTGACTTGACCGTAATTACCTAATGACTATAATTAGGGCTAATTACGTCGTTCTATTCGAACGCTTCACAGATACATTTGCCAAGTGTGGTATGCGGGCCTTTAGCTACAATTTCCACGTGCGAGACACGTGCGTTCCTTTTACCGAAAGAGTTTCCATATTTTGTAGCGAGAACTAGCCCTTATATTGAAGATGGTTTGGCGCGAAGAGAAGTCTTTCCCAACAAGAACGCAACAAGGACAGAACTATGCACGAACTGTCTTGTTGGACAATTTCTTGATTCATGTGCAGATTGTTAAATGTTTATTTTTGTAAATTGCGTTATGTCTAAGGAAGAAGTAAAGATGTTTGAATTTAACAAGTCTGCAGTGAACCCTTGAAATTACATTGGTGGCAGCGGTGTAGCCGTACTTTCACGTCGAGGAAGCAGCTGGATTTCATGTCGATTTGTTCGAGTTTCAACGGTCAGGGTGCTGTCTTTGTGTCTACATTGGCAGTGGTGGAGCAAATTGCGTCTGCATCAAGTGTAAAGTAAATACATTGGTCACAGCGGTCAAGCTGGACTTACACGTTGAAGAAACCAGCAGTTTTGGCTTACATCCGGACTTTCACGTTAAAGGGACACAGCTGCATCGAAAGTCGGCGGTCAAGTCAACTTAGATGGCAGTGGTGAGCTTCTCCAACTCAGTGGGTTCACTTTCCATGGCAGAATTTCGACTTTGGCGGCAACCAGCGTGGGAGGAAGATTAAAGGGGCTTCCTGCTGTTCAAGAAAGACGAGTCAAGAGACGGAAAAGCTGAGCTGGCAGACAAGATTGCGACTGGACGAGGGACGGAGAACATTCCGATCAGCGAGAGTGGGCGGTAATGCTGCACTTCGTCGTGTGAGAAGGAAAATTTCGGCGAATTCCGGTAATGGAAGAAGCGAAATAGAGTTTGAAGTCATCGTCAGTGCAAGCCTGGGTTCGTCAGTTTGGATGTAGAAGTCGTCTTGGCAGCGTCTCCACAACGCGGCAACAGGTGAGCTGTGGCAAACTTTTTTTACACCTTGGTATTAGGGCGTTTGGGAAAAAAGTGTTGTTTAAAGCTTGCGGGAACTGTTGTGCGTGTTGGTGCTATTTTTTGATTGTTGGTTGCTTAGGTAATTAAGTGATTTTACAATGGAGTTGCTTAGTGATAAAACTGTGGTTGATTTGAAAGCTGTGTGCGAGGAATTAGGGTTGCATGCGCCTGAGCAAAAAAGTGAAATTCTGGCTATGTTTAAAGGTGAGTTGGAGGGAGGAACTTTGTTGGTGGATGATCTTGAAGCAGCTATTGAAACTGTAGAGGAGGCTAATAGGGTAATAAGTGAAAAAAAAGGAGAGGGAGTTAAAAGAAAAGCAGGACGAAAAAGAGAGGTTAGCTTTTGAAGCAGAGTTAAACAAAATAAGATTACAGGTGAAAGAATTAAGATTAGAAAGAGAGGAACGAGAGAAGGTTAAGAAGAAACATCAGGCAGAAGTAGAAGTAGATAAAAAGACATTTGCTAGGGAGCTTGAATTGAGAAATAAAAGGTTTGCTGATGAATTAAGGAGGGAAAGAGAAGCAAGGGAAAAAGAATTAAGAGTGAGGGAGGACAAATTAGCAAGGGAAAAATTAGCAAGGGAAAAAGAAAAGTTGGAGAAGGAGGCGGAAATAATGAAAATAAGGATAGAACGGGAGGCTAGAATTAAAAACATGAGGTTAGAAGGGGAGGCTAGAATTAAAAACATGAGGCTACAGGTGGAGCAAATGAGACGAAAAAGGGAAGAAACTTATAGAGTGGGAGGTAATTTTAAGGATTGGCTTATTGATAAGGGTAAACAAGAGTCTGTTTTGAACTTAGCTTCGCTTGCAGACGATTACTGCGCTAATCGCCAAGAAGCAGTTCTAAGACAGGGGAGTGGTTCTGACAATGGAAAAGGCGGACCACAGGGCGGAAATAATTACCGTGGAGGAGGTAACAATGGTAATGGTTATGGCAGGTATCGGAATGGTAATGGTTATCAAGGTAGTCAAGGTAACAGAAACGATGGAGGCAACCAAGGGAATGGTACTAGTAACTATGGAAACACTAACAATGGTAATGGTGACAATAGTGGTACTAGAAATGGTTCAGGTAATAATGGTACAAGCAATGGTACTACAGCTTCGGCTTACAATGCGCAAGCAAGGCCGCAAGCTAACGACATTACTCAGTCTAGTAGGAGAGCGCCTTTAAAGGCGGACGAGCCACGTAAGTGCTACATTTGTAGCTCGAGCTCGCATTTGAAAAGGGATTGTCCCAACAATGGTACCAAAGCCTCAGTGGGAAATGTATGTACTCAATTGCCTAGTGTACACAGTGGAAAGGAGGTTAGCTCTTTTAAAGGTAAAAGTGGTACACAGTCGGTGGAAAGCCAGTTATGTAGGAAATGTACAATTAATGGAAAACCTGGTAGGTATTTGCTGGATACAGGTGCTTTGATGGATGTGGTTTCAAGTAAAATAGTAGAGCCTAGTTCGTTCACAGGGAAACGAGTTGTTTTGTCGTCAGTTGTAAGTCAAAATGTAACAGACTTTCCGGTGGCAAAGGTAAAACTGGCAACGGAAGATGGCTACATTATGCTGGAATGCGGCGTGTCGCCATTCTTCAAGAACGAAACGTACGACTTTCTGCTTAGCCAAAAGTCTTACGAAAAGCTACAAAAAATTGAAACAAAGGTAAACAAAACACGGAATGCGATAGCTAGGTCGAAAACGGGTTTCAATGGAAAGGAAAGTAACGAAAAGCAGGCTGTAGATCAATTTATTGATGGTGATGTATTGGATGATCTTTTTAAAGTTGAAGATGAGGAAACGGAGGAAAGTGTTAGAAATGTTGCAAGTGAAAATAAGGTAATTGCTGAAATGAGTGTCAAGGTCGAAGATAATGGGCTTGCACAAAATGATACAGTTGTCCAGTCACAACACGTTTTAGTCAATAAACAAGCTAGTGTTGTGGCCGACTCTGTAAGGAGTACGGAAATTAGTAAAAAGGTTGCAAGGATTGGAAATGGAGGTTTGTTGACAGCAGGAATTCAAGACTTGTTAGCTGTTAAAGCTGAAGTTTTAATGCAAGGGCAGGTGCTTGATCCTGGGTTGGAGGGATGTCGAGTGGCAACTGACATTGAAGGTACATCTTTTTTTTGGAAGGATGATGACTTAAGTAAGAAATGGTCGGCAGCAAATGGCACCAAAATGTGTGACCAGGTAGTGGTACCAAAAATGCTTACGGAGCAACTGGTAAGGATGGCACATGTTAATGCCTATTTTAGGCACATGGCCACGGAAACGAACATTGCCAGGTTGCAAGAAGTATTGCATGGGCCAAGAATGTGTGCACAATGTAAAAATTGGATAGAGTGGTGTGAAATCTGTAAGAAATATAGAAAAGGTGTGAGGAAGGGAGAGGACGAAATGATTTTAGTTCCGGTTGTGGCAGAGCCTTTCATCAAGGTGGAAGTGGATTTCGTAAAGCCTTTCAAAGTGACATCTGACGGAAATACGCATGTCTTAAAGGTTTGTGATAGGGCGACTAGGTATCCTGAAGCAGTGGCTGTCAGGGAGGCTAACTCACACACGGTAGTAAATAAAAGCTTAGTGAATTGTTCAAAGGTTGGGTTCTCGGTGGAACTCCAATCGAATGTTGGAAAACCGTTTGTTTCTGAACGGGCAGCTTGTGTCTTGAAGAAGTGTGAAATCGGCCTTGTAACTAGTAGGCCTTATCATTCACAGTCTCAGGCTGTAGAAAGGTTGAACAGAACGAGGGAAGACTGTAGCAGGACTTTGGATTTGAAGTATCCTTACACAGGGAATGATGTTTTAGCACCAGCTAAGTTTGCAAGTACGTCTCCTTTTTGTGAGACGGCAAACTTCACTCCAGCGGAGTTAGTTCACGGAAGTAAGGTGAGGTTAAAGAGGGAAATCGCAGATGGAAAGAAGGAAAGATGGAAAGATGAGTTTGCACAAGTTACTACTAGTAATGAGGTTGGAGTTAATGTCATGGTAGTGGAAGGACAGAATGGAGTGAAAGGTAAAGAGTTATACAGGCGATCTCAGGTGTGGGATTCAGGAGGGAAACCTGGGGATGTCACGAGCAGACAAGTAAACGAGGAAGCTATTGGTGGCCCTCTGTCTGCAAGGGTAAAGCAAAAGTGTAGGTGCCCAGTTGTAGTGAAAGTGGAAGCAAAATCTGCTTTATTGGTTATAAACACGAAGAAAAGAGTCAAGTCTAGGTTAGGATTGACTGGTGATGGCTTGCACATGTTAAACAACTATGCAAAGTTGGTATTGCCTTGACTGTCAGTGTGAACAAAGGGGCACCAGACAAAGTGGGAGGGGGCAGTAGTTGCGGGAATGCTTTTCACAAGCTGCAGTGTGTGCTTGCTTCTCCCAAAGTGTTGTTGAATTCTGTGTCTGACGAAGTTTTCTTGTTGTTGTTAACATACAAGGTTTACAGTGTTATTGTTAGCATTGTTTGGATATGTGTTGCATGTTTGCTTTTTTGCTGGGGAAAGGGGGACAAACGCCCTAATGCTGAGTGTAGGGGGGTTTGCCATGGCAAAAATGTGTTTTCTCCGGTGGTGAACAGTACTTATTGAGTTGGATCCAGGGAGGTGGATTGTTGTGTGTGGTATTTTGTGGTATGGTGTGTTTAGGGTGGCAAGAGAAGAAATGGAGCGAAAAGAAAGTTTTTTTGAAGGCTTTCTTGTGGTGTGTTGTAAGCATAAGTGGATGGATTGCTCGTTAAAGAGAGAGTTTCTTGAGTGCTGCAGAGTGTAAAATTGGTGTGTCGTATTTGGTGTGTCAGTGGGGCCGTTTGGTATTGAGATGGTCCTGTTGCGTGTTGTGGATGTGGAGTGGTGTGTAGCAATGTGCAGAAGAGTGCAGCGGTGTGCAGCAGTGTGCAGAGGTGGCAGTGTGCAAAATGTGTTGTGCAGTGTTGGTGTGTTGTGCAGTGCAGCAAAAGTGCGGTGATGTGTTTGTGCTCAGAGGGTTGGGGATTGTTCTTTGCCCTCTGTGCGTCGTTCCTGGTGATATGCATCACTGGTGGCCTGCACTTACCGTGATTTGTTGTGGACGAATCACAGCGTTGGGTTGGAGGTGTAAAGTTGCCTTCTCTTGCTTGCTGACTTGACCGTAATTACCTAATGACTATAATTAGGGCTAATTACGTCGTTCTATTCGAACGCTTCACAGATACATTTGTCAAGTGTGGTATGCGGGCCTTTAGCTACAATTTCCACGTGCGAGACACGTGCGTTCCTTTTACCGAAAGAGTTTCCATATTTTGTAGCGAGAACTAGCCCTTATATTGAAGATGGTTTGGCGCGAAGAGAAGTCTTTCCCAACAAGAACGCAACAAGGACAGAACTCTATGCACGAACTGTCTTGTTGGACAATTTCTCGATTCATGTGCAGATTGTTAAATGTTTATTTTTGTAAATTGCGTTATGTCTAAGGAAGAAGTAAAGAAGTTTGAATTTAACAAGTCTGCAGTGAACCCTTGAAACAACACCCAAAACCAAAACTGGTACAAGAGCAGCCGCCAAGTTTCCAAAAAGGGTCGGCCTTTGAAAGTAGTGATATCATTCAACCAGGGAAAGGCCACCAAGGTTAATCCTATTAGCCAAACTAATCGCACCGACTAATAGTTCGAGAGTTAAATGAAAACTGACACCCAAAGTATTATTCGGTGCGATTAACTTGGCTAATGGGATTAACCTTGGCGGCCTTTCCTTGGTTGCTTGATATCACTACTTTCAAAGGCCGACCCTTTTTTGAAACTTGGCGACTTCTCTTATTACCAGTTTCGGTTTGGTGGATATCACAACTTTCATACGACTGTAAATGTATACAGTAGCTCACACGATCTTATCGTCACCTCTATCTTTTTTCCTGGAGGAATTTTATGCATATAAATTTTCTCATTCATAATTTTCACATTTGCCATTGCCCAATTAGCCGTTACATCAGCCGATTGACACGGTTTGGTTTCTATGTCCGTGCTTCACATGCTTAAGTTTGTTCAATCCCATTTTTGAGCACACTGGCTAACAAACGCTGATTTTCGTTCGCTTCGCTCACTCAATCAACGCATCTTCCTTCAGTTGCTCCTCCTGAGGTTAATGTTAATCACGAAATGAAGCTGGAATTGCTCACTCAATCACAATTAATCTCATCTACTTGGTGAAACCACAGTACCATGTGTCTAGATTAATCAGTGAATTTGGCACATTACTAAGACATACTTATTTTTTTTTTAAATGCTTTTTTTCCTACTCCATTGGATCCTGTGCTCACTATCTGCATTGTGTTTTAAATTTTACTGGCAATATAGATTCCCAGTGAATTACGATTCAAAACAATTAGTTTTGAATCGCAATAGCACTTTTAAATGAATCCACCACTACCATTAGGTTCACGTACCTTCAAATATCACAAAGTAGTAACTGAACAAAAAACGGCTTCGCCGCTTAGAAAAAAAGCATTAGAGCTCGTATCCCCATACTCAAAGCTGTGAAGATAACACGAATAAAAATGGATTAGAGTTCACTCGAACGCAACGAACTATAATTTGTACATATACGCGGGAGGCTGGCATGTCACAATCCTTGTTTCCTGGAATTGGAGTTCAAATTATAGTTCGTTGCGTTCGAGTGAACTTTAATCCATTTTTATTCGTGTATCTTCACAGCTGTGAGTATGGGGATACGAGCTCTAATGCTCGTTTTATAAACGACGAAGCCGTTTTTTTTTTCCCAGTAATTTATTTGCTTTTTTCGCTTCCTTTTTATTGTAATTGCTACGGTCTGATCTATCGTGTCTGCTGTCCACCCACTTTTGTTTGCGAAAAAACGGAAAATTAGAAATGCGTATTTCTGTTCAGGTTCCGCCCAAGCTTTGTCCCACGTTTGTTAGTTGATGGCAACACACTAGCGTGTGTCTAGAGTTACGCTGTCAGCTCGATGGGTAGTGAATCTGCATTGTTGCAAGCAGATGCAGCATTATGGCAAACAATCGCGGAAACACTTCAACTGGCTTCCCGAAGCCCGCATTGAAGAAGTAAATAAGGCATTCAGTCATGTCGGCCGCCAAAGGCTTCAAAACTACAGACTTCGCAGCCTGTGGTTTAAAACTGAAAGATTTTAAGCGAAAACCAAGAAGATTTAATTTTGGTTCTCGACAACCTACATCTGTGGCCGACAATGCTGCATCTTGTTCGAGTGAGCTACAATCCGATCTTGTGGACCTCGCCTATTGCCCAATTGTTACAGATTTGCATTCTGGGTCCTCGCCGCCTGTCCAGTTTTTTTAAATTCTCGTGCGCAAACGAACTCTTCGCAACGACTCGCCTTTGCATTCTAGCAGCTAGAACTCAATCGCGATGGCAAAATTGATATTGCCATGGTAACAACGCTAAATGGATTAGCTAAATCCGACATCGTTTGAGTAAATACTTGCAGTCTTATAATCCGTGCCAACAATATAAAAAATTCTTCACGACAAAACAATTTTCCCAAACGCCTCTGAACTCACGTTATTTGCTGTTTTAGTTGCGGGGCGGCAGACATAAAACCGCCGCCATGCTGGAATTTGAGGTTATTTCTAGCTTCTAGCTGCGAGAATGCAAAAGCGAGTGACTGCATAAACCCGGCCTAATAAGCACTGCCTGCCGGCCGTGCTAATAAAACTCGCTGAACGGTATCTAACCAGCAACCAAGGTAGTTTACCATGTCTTTGATTCAAACAGTTCAATAATTACAAGAATGGTTATTTTGTTAAAACTCAAGTGAATTGTTGCGGTACAATTAAGTACTGAAACGGTGAATCTGGCTGTTGCAGACATAGGGCCTTAGGGCTTCGGGCAGATGACCAGGAGTGGTTAACGCTCGTTAAACCCCTTTTTTTTTTAGTACTGAAACGGTGCGTGTATATAACACTTAAGCATGTTATGATAGACTGTTGGATAACAATGCAAACAATGGTTCCAACAATCATTTTGCGTTTACGCGCCACGTCACTGCCACGTACCTCTAGCTAGCTGCAACTCCCATTAAAAAAAAAAAGGCACGTCCCCGTACGACTATCGACGTGTGTGCCAAAATTTAGACAAGCGAACTTTCCCTAACGAGTTGTAGACGTGTTGTTATACCCTATGAGAATTAACATGGGAGCCCTGACCTTAGCCAGTAACACTATTCAACGTTATTGACGGCGCGTTATCTCCACAAAGGACACCTTCCCAAACTTTAAAGTTATGGCCTGCGTTACTTGACCCCAAGACACCCGATTCCAACGATTTGCAAAGATTTCTACCACATGGAGAATTTAGATCAGTATGTTGAAATCATGTGTAAGCTCGTTACAGTTAAAAGGCACAGGTCTGCTAGTCAGCCGCCATCTCACAACAATTGCTCTTACAATTAAGCTCCAACAATAAATCGTCTACTTGGCGGCGACACACTAGCGCGTGTCTAGATTAATGTTACAGTCAAAAATTTGAAAAGTAAAAATAGTTTGGATCAGCCTGCCTCCTTCAAATAGCCTACGCTTCTCAGTATTTTTTTCCATGACTAAAAAAAAGAAGTGGTTATAAAATTATTTAAGTTAAAATAACGTTTAACGACAGCACTAAGTATGTTTGCTGAATTCCGTGGTAAATTACTTTAAAAAATAGCTTATGTCCAAAAACTTTTATTATTCTTACAGATTCATGATAGCATCATATTGCACTACAAGCAAACCCAAAATACTACGCGGGTACTGCCGTTTTTTTAAACTGTCCATAAAAAACGTCTCAACATCGTGTAATAGTAAATTCTGGCGTCCACCTTTGGGTCTGACGGTATCTTTAGGTAAGCGTTACTTGTTTCCATCTGAATCCCAGACTATCGTCCACCAATCACGAGCTGCAGTATAATTACATGCAAACGGCTGCAGACCTAATGATAGGACCCTAATCATAAGGCCTCGTATTAATATAAGGCCTCGCCTAAGTTTTTGGACGTAGGCTATTTTTCCTTTTGCGTGCCTTTCGGTTTGGTGGTAAAAGGGTTGGAGCGGGGAAGTGGCTACTGAGACAGAGGGACAGGGTTTCCATTCCGGCCCTGGCTGTGACAGTCAAGACCCTGACGGGAAAAAAAAAACTTGTTCTGAAGGAATACTCATAGCTGGAATGCTGTGTATACAAACTGACCGAGGGCTGCTAATCGTGGCGGATCTGTAGCCATGAGATTGTTGAAAGTGTAAAACATTTCACCTCCAATCGCACGAATACGAAAAAATAAATAACACACACTGATGAAAGTACTTCAACGCATTTGTCAGTTTTGAGTGTCGTTTTGCCATTTCACGGATTTTCATCTTTCGTAAACTTGGTTTGTTGTTGGGCTCCTCAGATCGTGAAAAAAAAATCGCTAAAGAGTTAAAGATCTGACATTTTGAATTGAAATCCAAAGTTACCCAGCGGCGCGCACTGGTGACGTGCCGATTTTTTTTTTTTTTTTTTTTTTATTATCAGCAACGGCGTGCGAAAAAGTGGCGGCGTGGTGGCGAACGGGATTAAGATGAACCCGCTCAGTTTAGAACCCTTGCTACATATTCACAAGATGAAAGAAAACTGGTGTACATGAATGCCAGGAAAATCGCCTTGTGCACATTCTGTCCAGACGAACCCGCTCAGTTTAGAACCTCGCTACATATTTACAAAGTGAAAGAAAACTGGTGTACGTAAATGCTACGAAAATTGCCTTGTACGCAATCCGTATAGACGAATCCACTTAAGTTTAGAACTTTCTACATATTTACAGGGAGGAAAAAAAGTTATAGTTAAGGAAGGGGCGAACACAGGGATTCGAACCGTGAACCCTCCTACCAACGCATGGGGAGAGTAATGCCTAGAGTAGTCCAGAATACACCTTAATAGCAGGTGAGGCTGGCAGGCTCTTGCACTATCCTGGATGGACCAGACTCGCACGAATTTTCCAAGGTCTGCCCTCCAGTCACTGACCAAATCAACTGCTTCACCTGGCAACTAAATACAGCTATGCCATTGCTCAGATACCGTGACCACCCAATTTGTACTATGGTTTAAATTTCGTAAAATGATTTACCTTGCGGATTTTTATTTTTTTTTACTCTCTTTGAGGTAAAGAGTACGTATAATTGGGCCAAGAACAAAGATAAATAAGTGCTTGTCACTGAAAATTCCCTTACTACAATATTATAAATTATTAAGAATTTTTAAACTGAAAATAGGAAAACAATAAAGAAATATTTGTTATTTTAATTTAATATAATGCCACAGGTTTTACACTTATTTGAATCAAGGATTATTTGAAAAAGCCCTCGTCCACCCAACTGAGTTCTTAAATATCTATGGAACCAGAGAACAACAAACAAATCGTTTACAAAGAATTTTTAATTCGAGAACAGTACTTGTAACTTCAAAACATCCAAAAGACGTACAAAATTTGCCCATAAATTGAACTATTTACTCCCAAAAGCTTTAATCCATAAACACACAATTACAAAATGCGTCAAGGTCGACTTTCACTGCTCACTAAGTTTTATTCAAAATAACATATATTTTCAACATTATAGTGAAACCAAATTTGTATTACAAAATGCTAAATTTGTATTGCAGAATGGAAATTTTCAGCTGGCAGTTTTTAACTTTTCAGGAGACTTTCAAATACCCCTACATGCAACTCTCAATTTCTATTTTTACATTTTGAACTTTTAAAAGTCTCCATGCCACACTATTTAGACTGCAGATATGGTCGCAGCTGAACCCACATCTTAGAAAATTCCATGCTTGCCACAGTAGTCTTTGATTTCTTTGACAGCCTCTAAAAGACATTCAATGCTTTTGTTCAGTTACTCCTAGCCTGTTAGCTACTAGAGTTCGTAAAAGCACTTAACTCTCCAATACACCGTCATCTTTGATATCAGTTTCATCTTGTTCTGCAACAGTACAAAAAACATACACGACTTTTGGTTTCCCGCTTTAAAGTTAAGCCCATTCCTTCCCCAGAATTCAATCATATTACGTACAGGGCTTTTAAGGTACTCTGAATCCAAGCGTTACCAGCTACTTCCATACCTTCCTCTGCAGCAGTCGATGGACTTTCCATTTCAAGTTCTTCACACTGGTCCTCTTCAATGTCCGATGTCGTTGATGCCCAGTCTTCAACCGCCAGGATCTCTTCCAGCTTGATGTCGTCATCTTCTTTGGTCTCGTCGTCATTTTCGCCGTCATCCAATTCTCGTTCATCGTCGTCTTCTTCCTCCTCCTGAGAAAATCGTTGCTTGAACATGTCGAATTGGTCTCTTAATACTTTCACGCCAACCACGCTTGCGTTCAGGCCCTCTTCCAAGAGATTTCGTTTTTCTTCCGCGTACTTCAGTCGAAGCTCCAGTGCTTCATTTTTGTTGAGGAGCTGGTAAATTTCAAATTCCTTCTTTCTCTCCAGTTCTCTCAAAGCTTGACGCAGTTGGTCGTTTTCTTCCATGCCGACTTTCACTCGCCTTTCTAACTGGCTTACAGTCAGGTCAAAACGCAGATTAGCCACGACACTTTCAGCTCGTTCCAACTCGATTCTTTGTTCCATGAACCGAAGACGGCTGCTAAAATCCTGCACTTTGGCCTCCATTTTGGTTTCAATGCGGAGAACCTCTTTTTTGTATGCCGCGATTTCAGCATTCAGAGCAACATTTTCTTGAGTCGCTTCCTCCAGAGCCGTTAGTTGGTTCTCCTCAAGAGCACTCTCTCCCGCATACATTCGGACACAATTCGAAAGTGAAAGCTCTTGATTTTTCGACTGGATCCGAGCAGCATGTTCAGGGACATCTAATTCCATACCGAGTTGGCGCAATCGGCTATGCAGTGAGCAGTTCAACTCATTTTGCACGTTCAAGCATTCCTGTAGTTGCACGATCTGAATGTCTTTGACTTGGGACTCAACTTTCAGTTCTTTGATTTCCTTTCTCAACGCAACTATGTCGTGGTCATTCATCTGAAGAATGTTCTCCAGGACTCCTATCCTTTCTTGTAACTTGGCAGGATTGAGGTTACCTTCGTCCAAGTTGTCCAAGTAGAGTTTCTCGATCACATACCGGGGATCGTACCACTTTCGACAATGGGGACAACTTTGCTGAATTTTGGACCATTCTTCTAAACAAGCCCGGTGGAAAATATGCCCGCATGGCAACGCCGACACATCTTCCTCCCCTCCGCATAGGTCGGTGCATATGTTGCAGACGGACAACATGACGAAGAATGGAGTAAGTCTTGAAAAGAGTAGCTGCTTGGCCTTCAGATATTTAGTAGCTGCTTATTTCTTCAGCACTTCTTGGTGGGCATGAAGACTTTATCTTGAACGTTAGGCTTGATTGGTGACACGATCAAGACTTATTTGTCGCAGAAAAATTGCCGTGTTAGCAATTTCTCGGCCAACCAAGAGCTCAGGTCTAAAACTTGTGAAAACCCTTGTTACTTAGCAAGGCAATTATTACATTATTTAACGAGGCAGTTATTGTTTCAAATGCGTTTTGTTATTGTTTGCCCGGAAAACAATGGGATACTTTGTCTTCAACATCCACTGCAGGATAGAACAGGCATGTACATGTT
Organism: Lithobius niger; assembly: GCA_023313725.1. Taxonomy (NCBI): domain Eukaryota; kingdom Metazoa; phylum Arthropoda; class Chilopoda; order Lithobiomorpha; family Lithobiidae; genus Lithobius; species Lithobius niger. The sequence goes on along the minus strand of JAHWFP010176110.1, from coordinate 58,534 downwards.
TTTCACATATACTCTCGGGTCATATCGAGCTGTGTCGAGATAAGCCAAGACTTCTTAAAAACGGAAAAAAATTCGTTCCACACCATATTTTAAAGCAGCGTAGTAAAAAGCTGAAACTCTGGAAAGGTCACAAGGCAAACCCTTGTCCTACATCGTTGCTTGCATACAATAACTCGCGCAAGCTGTATTCTCAGATGGTAAAGTCATGGCATCGGGAGAGGGAGGAGGCAGCAATTCGCGAGGGCAGCCATTCTGTTTTTAAACTGTACCGTAGCCGAAATTCCTGCTCCAGAACCCTCCCGCCTCTCAAAATGGGTACACATTTCGTCGAAAATAAAGTAGAGAAGGCGGAAATCTTCTGTGATGTCTTTGCGTCGAACACCATACTCGATGATGGAAATCCTGGCCTGCCAAATAAACAGCTTGTGGACTCCCAACCATCATGCCAGGTGCACCTAGCAAGTCTTGCGCACCTGACGGGTTTTCGGCTCATCTGTTAAAACAAGTGGGAAATGTAATATCATACACCCTATCTATTATCTTCTCTTTTTCCTTGGCACAAAAAAAGCTCCCCAGCATGCGGAGGAGGGCAAACGTAATACCGATTCTAAAAAAGGAGTCCCCCTCAGATCCATGCAACTATCGACCAATTGCCCTCACATGTGTGGCATGTAAGCTCATGGAATCGATCATACGGGAAAAGATTTTAAATTTCTTTAATGAACATCCAGTAATTAGTTACGATCAATTTGGGTTCTTTCCGAATAGATCCGTGACCCACCAGCTGTTGGCGGTTTTGGATAGATGGACCTTCACATTGGATATTGGGGCCCCCCTGGATGTAATTTATTTCGATTTTAAAAAGGCTTTTTGAGTCGGTTGTTCATAGAAAACTTCTTCCTAAAATTAGTAGCTGTGCTATTGAAGGCAACCTAAAAAACTGGCTTGCAGCTTTCCGTGAGGAGCGCACACAGAGGGTGATGGTTGAGGATGTGTGTTCACAATGGAAACCTGTCCCCTGTAGTGTACCGGAGGGTTCTGTTCTCGGACACATCCTTTTTGTAATCTACATAAATGATCTTAGGATAGGAGATGCTTGTACCTTCGGATGGAAGTTCGCAGACGACCTGAAGATCGGAGCCAAAAATTTATCTTCTCTCCCGTCACCCGAATTGGATGCCCAGATTCACGGTGTTGTTGCGTGGTCCCGAAGGTGGCAGCTCCCAATCTTGAACCAAAAATGTTCCTCATTTCATGTGGGAACTGCAAATAAGTGCTCCCAGTACTTCCTTGATCAGGAGACCTTACCCCAAACTGAAGAGGTTAGGGACTTAGGAATTTGGTTCACTACGAATTTAAAACCGTCCTTACACTGCCAGAAAATTGCCACCGCAGCATTCCGCCGCTCCATGATTGTAAATAGGTGTTTTTTATCTGGGTGTGTTGCCACCAGGATTTGGGCGTTCAAGGTGTTTGTGCGTCCTATCTTGGAATATGCTACACCTGTAAGTCCACCTACCTGGCCAAAGATATTGACCTCTTGGAGAAAGTCCAGCGCTGTTATACAAAATATCTCCCTGGATTCCGGGAAATTGTTTATCATGCAAGACTTGTAAGATTGGGTCTTGAGTTGCTTGAACTGCGACATATAAAAGCCGACCTCGTACTTTCATACAAGGTACTTCATAATTTAATCGGCATTGACCTTCCTTTTTTCGATCCTGCACAACGCCTTATTTTTTGTACACGCGGTCACGAGTGGAAATTGGTCATATACCTGCATCAAACCTTGACTGTCGCCGGGATTTCTTCTCGGTTCGCGTGGTTCCTATTTGAAACGCACTCAGTGTAAAGACTGTGTCAGCACTGTCGGTTTCGACCTTTCGTAGGTTGCTTGATAAGGAACCGCTTCACGTATTTCTAAAACGTCCATTACTTCAGGACACCTAATAGTTTTTTATTCTCACTAGCAACCCCCCCCCCTCCCACATCCTTCTTCACTTTGAGAACTGTGTTGGTGGTCCCAAGCCCTTCCGTCTTCTTAAAATAGACCGTTTTTTTTTTAATTTTTAACGGCATGTAGGTCGCTTGTGGTCGTCTAGCCACCCTATTCTATCAGGGTGGCCTTTGATTTATATATATATATATTTATTTATATATATATTATATTTGTTGTTTTTAAGTAATGACAAATCCCACTATCTGGGTGCTTTAGTTTTTAGTATTCACCGTAGCATACAATTTTTTAGCACTGTTTATACTTTTTAATTGTTCAGCATCATTTTGGACCTTTTAACACTTTTCACACCCTTTCCCATGTCCTGCACGTTTGGCGATGCCATCGGGGGCCTTGAGTCCCTTGCAGGTCTAACCTTGGTGGTAAGGCATTCGTGTCCCCAAACCTCTTACCATCATCATTCCTTAGCCGTTTTATGTACACTGTATTTACATGTAATTGTGGTTGGCTGTTAGTAACTCCCCAGTCACTGACGCAACATTATTATCGCAACATTATTATTATATTATACTTGATTATTGTTTACTAGCGTTGAGTGGAGAATTGGTTTTTTTTTTTGTTTGTGTTGCTTTTATCAAGTGTGTTCGCCATTTCAGAGGTGATAGCAATGAAGTACTTACCGCACCGAGTGAATTTTACTTGGTCAATATTTTCACTCGGCCTTGGTTTTCCATAAAGTATTTATCCACGCCAGCAACAGATAGCGCAGAGGTGTGGACGTTTGCAAACACAAAGAGCATGGATCGCAGCAATCTTTTCGGGGAATTAACTATGCTGAATTAATTACAATTAAGCGTCACTACGCATAAAACGTTTTACCACCACATTACAGTACAATCTTTTCGCCACCATATTACAGCAGGAGAAGGAATGCAAACCTCCCTCCCCCCCTCTCCCCAAAAAAAATACGGGCCCAGCCACGTTGCGCCAGTCTCTTCTCTCTCCAATCTACGCAAGCTGGCCGCCAGTCCCAACCCCTCCTTGCCACCACGTAGCGCCAATCTCTTCCCACCCGATGCAACCCGCCTACCAAAAACCACTTGCACCACCGGCTACTCGGGGAGGGAGTAATACAAAAAATTATAACTACGCAACGCTACGTCTATCCAATATCCACCACCAGACGGCAGCACCGAACATCCATGTCAGCCAAGCTCAGCACCCTCACTCGGCCTTAGTTTTGGCAACGCAATCGGCATTTTTGTTTTCCATTGGTCAGAACAGAGGCAAACGAAAATTACAAACACGAAGAGCAAACGTGAACTCCTAATGTGAACTGTGAGCAAAGCTAAGCAACCTCACTCGTCCTTGGTTTTCCACAAAGTGTTTATCCACGCCAGCAACAGATGGTGCAGAGGTGTTTGCCCAGACACCCGAATTAAGTAGTTCGGGCGTTGAGCAGAGAATTTTTTTGTGTGTGTGTGGCTTTTCTCACGTGTGTGCACCATATCAGAGGTTATGGCATTGAAGTATACTTACCGCACCGAATAAATTTTACTCAATCAATATTTCCTTGAAAACTAGATTTTTCGTGAAGACTGAATGTATGCATCTGTTACTAATTTTCCTTGATGCTGGCTATGAACCCTCCCAACAATGGCTGGTTATACTATCACGACAATGTCTCGGTTAGTAACAATGCAAATCGTTGTTGTACAAATATGTTCGACGATGGTTCGGCAACAATGCGCTAACACTGACCTTTATTGCAACAATGACGCAGAGGTATTTGCTCAGAAACTCAAATGCTCATCATCGCTTTGTTCCCCGCTAGCAAATTATGATGTTACATGGCTTTTAATAAATTCGAGTTTTGCAGTTTGGGTGGGCGTACGGCTAAGGGCCAGGGCCCCAATAAATTCAAATTTAAGTGAATTCAATAAATTCATTCATTCATTCCTACTACGAATTAAATACTAAACTAAATCTATGAAGTCCGTTGTCTTATCTTATTATTCAAACCTGTTTGTTGAAACAAAGCTTCCCCTCCATCCCCCCCCCCCCAAAAAAAATAACGAACTGCAAAAAAAATATTGTATATTAACTAAAATAAAAACGGCTCCACCGTTTAGAAAAAAGCATTAGAGCTCGTGTCCCCATACTCACAGCTGGGAAGGTACACGACTAAAAACGGATTAGAGCTCAATGGAACGCAACGAACTATTTGAACTCCAATTCCAGGGAACAAGTAGTGTTTTTACTCAATTGTTATTTTAGAAACTGAGCGCAGTTTGTGTTTGAAATGTTTATGCGCGTGTGTATGTTTGTGTGCGCTTAATTGTGTATTATACAGGCTTTTTCTTATATTTGTCTGTGATTGTTGTTTTATATGTTAAGTCTGTTTCGTGTGAGTTGCTATATGTGTATTTCCTGTGCATTTATACTTTGTGAAACAAGCAGACTCCTAGTTAAGGCAGTTTTTTGGTTTTTTTTTTTTGCCTGTGCTTTTGTTTGATGGTTTCTGTTTCAGTTCTAGTTCGTGTGAGTAATTACGTGTTCATTTTCTGTAAGTATTTTTAATTTTTTAGGCGTTTGCTGTTTATAGCGTCTGTTTTGCATGTGTTTGTGGGTTTAGGTTTTCGTTCTGCTTATGTGAGTGTATATGTTGTATTTTGTGTGTGTATTTTTTTTTTTGTGTGTGAAATAGCCAACCATAACGTCTCTTGATCGATAGCATTGATACTGGATAGTGCGCGGTACGGTAGTAATTCGGTAAAATAATTAAAGGGACATGCCCTCTTCACATTTTCGAGCATCCACACGTATATAGGTTTTGCAACATTGACGTACGTTTAAGCGAACGTAGCAAAGCTGTCTCGTGCGTGAAAACAAATCAGGAAAATAAATTCGTTTGCAACATTTACATACGTTTGAACTAATGTTGCAAAACTGAGTCACACAGAAAAGCTAGCATGAAGGCAGGCATCTTTAAATTCGCTAAAAGAACTGGTCGAAACACTCCGAAAAAGCACTGCTTTGATTTGGTTACTTCTGGAACGACCCGTACGATCGTGTGTTGCCTTTTGGTTATAACGGTGCCTGCAAGGTGCTTCGTGACGTGCAAAAGCACTCCCCCTTTCAATCAATTTGTACAGTTCCACTCCGCATTTTTGTGTGTCTTTTTAAGTCCTTAAGTTTAAGTAGGTTAGCGTAAATATACGCAATAAAGCTAGAATTGTCTTTAAAATAACCTAACTCTAAGATGATTTCGTCGGGGGAATGTAGTTTCATTCAGAGCATTGTTACAGCCAAGCAGCGGAAACAAATGTAGAATATAGTGCGCCTTGCAATTACACAGCCCTTCATTTCTCATCTCTTCTACAAAATAAGAGGTAGTATATGCGTGAGTGCGAAGTGAACTATGATCATACAAAAACCCGTAAAGGTAAAGGGACCCATCAAGCTTTCGCCATAGAAAGTAGTGCTATCAAGTTTGTGGTCCAAACCCTGATTCACTCAAGCTTAACTGATAATCATCAAGGTAGTGGCCGTGGTGCATGACAAAAAAAATGAAATATACAGCATTTAAGAGTTAAAAGATTTCCCTTGGCACAGGGTTTCGTTAAGACCCCTAGATTGATTTCAGAAGTGGTGCCACGAAATGATACCCTTAGGACCGGAAATGGCCGCCCTAATTTCGCTCAAATTGAAAACTGAGTTCCATTCGTGATATTGGTGTCGTTTTCATACGCATTGTGGTCATCGTGGCTGAGCGGTGAGAGAGCTCAGCCTGGTTGCTGGAGGTTTGCGAATCTGGTCGAATCCCTGGGAAGGGGATCTTGGCAAAGTCCGCGCTATGACTGCCGGCCAGGGTAGCGTGAGAGGCTACCATGCTCCTTCAGTGGCTTTGGGATGTATTCTGGCTAATTCTGGACAGTCTTTCGGCCCCGACGATGATCGAAGGTTTCCCGGATCGAATCCCCGAGCTGGCACCTCCCTTTACCTGATTTCTTCTTCTCAAAAAAAATCTGGTAATGTTCAAAATTGAGTCGTTTCAGCCATAAAAGCATTAATTGCTTCGGCTGACTTAAGGCTCGTCAAAATTAATTAAAAAAAAAAGTTGCTGAATTCGACAGTGTCATCCCCTTTACCATACTTCATATAGAAGGGCAGCTTGGGGAAAATTGATGGAATTGTTCACGTTCTGTGAAATTTGGTATGGATCCACATGAAGAATAACTGGGAAAATTTACCTATGATAACAATGATAGAGGGTGATTTACCCCCAAAAAACCTTTTTTTTTTGGCTTTAACTCCTTAACCTTCAAACACAAGCACAATGTGAAGCAAAATCGTTCATAATATTAAAAAAACATCTTTTACGTATAAGCAACCCTTGAACCCCGAAATCGTCTTGAAAATACATCACCCTTAATTTGCGTGAACGCTTATTTCAATTGGTTCTTATAGTGATTTTCGTGTTCAAAGTGTTCTTGCGAGCCCTTTAATAACCCGAAACGGACATACTTAAGATTTTCTAAAATATGGGGATCTATTCTTTCCATCAATACTAACCTAAATTGTTTAACTTAGGTAGGGACCGTCTTACGCCCATTTAAAGGTGAAGAGGTAATGGCATAGCGGCAAAAGCGTACGTTGATTTTCGAATTCAAATAGCTCTTGCGAGCCCTCTAATAGCCAGAAATGGACATTTTTAGGTTTTCTGAAAGGTGGGGATCTATTCTTTCCATCAGTTCTAACTGAAATTGTTTAGGGTAGATAGAAACCATCCTACGCCTATTTTAAGGAGAAGCTTTAATAATGGTGTAGCAGCTGTTTTGAATTTCAAAGTGCAATACTCATATTTGTATTTGTATATAAGCTAAACAATTTCGGTTAGGATTGTTGGAAAGAATAGAGCCCCACCTTTCAGAAAATCCTAAGAAGGTCTATTTCTGACTATTAGAGAGCTCGCAAGAGCACTTTAAATTCGAAAATCCCCATACGCTTTCGCTGCTACGTAATTACCTCTTCACCTTTAAATGGGCATCAGACGGTCCTCATCTAAGTTAAACAATTTTTGTTATGATTGATGGAAAGAAAAGATACACACCTTTCAGAAAATCCTAGGCATACCCCTTTAGGGCTATTAGAGGGCTTGCAAGAATACTTTGAACACGAAAATCACTATAACTACCGTTTTTGGTGGGGTAAATCACCCCCTCCACCTTCCTCAGGAGGTTTTTTGAACTTGCTATCATATAGGTTTTTTTTCCAGTAACTCTTCATAGGCATTCATGCTTTTCACAGAAAGTGAAAAATTCCATCAATTTTGGGCCCTAAGCCACCCAACTATATGAAGTGTAATGTACATTGTGTGAATTGGGGGCCACATGCGTGGCCTATTTGACACGGTTTATTCGCTGAATCATTGACTCAGTTTAAAAAAAAAAACAATAAAACCTTTTTTTTGTAAACAATTCCATGCTCTACAATTTCGGATTAAACAAATTTTATGCAGCCGTTTACATGATATACTGAAAACTAAACGATTTCAGAAGCATGTTTCCAAGATGGCGGCATTAGCTCATCATTCTTCTACACCGTTTATTGGCTGAATCATTGAATTTACGAAAAAAAAAAAAAAGAATTACATGCCCGAGCAACCGTTACCGAGATATATTGAAAAACCGTTGTCGGGTGCCATGTTTCCAAGATGGCGACGTTAGCTTAACACGGACAGCTGAGGACTTTTAGTATGATGAACTTGATATCACTACGAACGTATGTGCCACAAATCAGCTTATTATGAATTATTCCGAGCATTTGATCTAATTTGACTGGACTAGAGGTAATAGGAAAACAATGGCCTCTCATCAATTTCTGGTGCTACATACTATTAATACTTGTAGTGGACATGTATTACTTTAAAATTATAATCTAAAATGACACCGGTATCACGAATGTATCACGGTTTTCATTTTTTTGGGAGATTACGGCGGCCGTTTTTTTAAATGGCTGCCATTTCGGGCCCTTAAGAGACACCACTTCTGAAATCAATCTAGGGGTCCTAACGAAACCCTGTGCCAAGGGAAACCTATTAACCATCAAATGCCGCATATTCCTACCTACCACGGCCACTAAGATGGCAGTTAAGATTGAATGATCAAGGCTGGGACGGAAAACTTGATGGTAGCCATTTTGGCTCTGGTATCACTGCTTTCTATGGCAAAAACTTGATGGGTCCCTTTACCCTTATGGGGTTTTTGTATGATATCACCCCTTTTGGTTTTATGGCTTAGTGTAAGAATTGATTGTGAACTCCTTATGAAAATAAAATTGTAAATCGTTTCACCGGTAACCATCCCAAGAAGGATATTTTCCGGATGGCCGTTAAATCCGTTTCTTTGAAGTACTGGGTCGATGACGTCTTTTAGTTCCTTGCTCAATTAGCAGGAGAACTTAATAGTCTGTCACAGGTGTTTCGCACCCCGTTTGCATTATTTGTCACGTTTGATGGCGAACCACACAGGAGCATAAACCTTCATTATGCATTCGACCTGTGTCTTCAATGCCGTCGAAGGATTTTCACAAGCAACATAGCGATTGTCTGCGATGGAACTGTTGTTAATACGGGCATAAACGGTGGAGTGATACGGCTTCTGGAAGTAGAGTATAACCGTCCCCTTCAGTGGTTAATTTGTACGCTGCATGGCAACGAACTCCCTCTACGGCACCTCTTTCTATACTTAGATGAAGAAACTTCAGGACCAAGCCAATTTTCAGGACCCATCGGTTAGACGCAGGATCCCTGTGAAATGTTGCCCATCACTGACTTCCAAAAATGGATGATGTCAATTAAACTCAACTTCCAGATGAAATCGTTAATGATCTCAGCTCCGTTGTTAGTAATGAGTGTTCCCCCTGTTTGTCGAGCAGAGATCCAGGGAAAATGGTTCACTCCAAGTAGATCACAACAGCGAACTGCATGCTACGCTACTATGTTGCTTGTGAAAATGCTTCGACGGGATTGAATACACTGGTCAGAGATGAAAGTGGGTCACTATTTCCGACCCATGATCCACCTGACCCACTCGAGTCCTGACCCACCACCCACTTGATTCATCCGATAAAGAACAAAATATGACCCCCCTCCTTGATCCATTTCACTCTTTGACTATGCAAAATTTGCATTTTTTCCTAGGACCTTTGGGAAACCTTCTAATTAAATCTTTTGTTTTATTAGGAATAACATACATGCAAACGAAGCATTTCTCCTCCCACTCCCCATGCCTTTATTTTGGGCTTTTAGCATACTAGCGGAAAACTATTTTTGAAAGAGTAAGACAAATTTTTAAAGAGTAGTACTAAGACTACTGATTACCGGAAGATTACTGTGGGTAGGTGGGTGAACGGGCTTGACCCATGACCCACTTGACCCACGATAAAAGTGTGATCCATTTGACCCATGGGTTAGTTCCATCTCTGACACTGGTCGAATACATAATGAATGTTTATGCCCGTATGTGGTTCACCATCAAACGTGACAAATTATGCAAACAAGTCACGACGTACCTGTGGCAGATTTCAAGGCCATTCGGTAAAGATCATCTCTGGATAACTAAAGATAATATCAGAGAACTTGGAGTTCAACGTATCTTCAAGGAAAAAAGTACCACCAAATGGTGTCAGGGTTTTCAAAGTATCCTCCTTCAACTACGAAACAAAAGATTACACTGATATCGTCTATTGGCATCACTGAGCCGCCTATCAACACAAAATTCGTGATCGATGACTAGTGGGTCAGGTGAGAATTTTCCAAACTACAGTTGTCGAGCGTTGTGTAAAGTTAGTAACCGAATCTGCGAATGCAGCCTGCGGTGACCCTAGGGATGACTTTATAAGAGTGCAATTACAATCCTGAAAGGAAATATGAAGTACTTTATCAACAAGAAGAGAACATTGAACACTGAACTGAACATCTTGTGCAATTAAAAAATAAAAAAGAATAAAAGGTTACAAATGTTTTCGGTAAAAAAATTTTACATCTTTCATAATTTTCAAAGGCGTTGGGGAGGCAGAAGGTCAAAATTTGTCAGATCAAAATTTAAAAAATACAGTGTTAATAACAATCATATAATGTAGCTTTTGTGCGGTATTGAGTTTTGAAAAAATAAATATGAATAAAATTTAAAATACGGTTTTTAGTACAACATTTTTCCTAATTTTCAAAGGCGTTGAGGAGGCAGAAGATATTGTCAGCATTTATTTTTATCATATAAAGCAGCTTTTGCGCAGTAGTGGATTAAAAACAAACAAAAATTAACATTTCACTCCACTCTAATGCGCATGGCTGACCACATGGGGGAGAAGCAAGTGTGGCTTCTGTCCCTAGGCCTGTGATTCAAAGGGTCTAAGCCCATCAGCCCATGATGGCTTCAAGGATAAAATAAAAACTCCAAAACGTGTTCAGTTGCGTGGGGCCCCGTAACACCCCATGGTACTGAACAATTTTTTTTAAATAAAAAAAAAGCGGTCCTCAGATTGCCCTTGGAGGGGACCCACAGAAAACTAGAAGCCATAGGCCCCATCAGCCCTCTGGCCGGCCATGGAAACTCTTATTCATGCCCATATTCCGCCCATGCTTTCTCCCATGTCTATTATTTATTCGCAACACACTAGCGTGTGTCTTGATTTGGCATGTGTCATCTCGACGCGTAGTTGAGCCTGCATTGTTGCAGGTAGATGCATTTCGTGGCAAACAATTGCGGAAACAGTTTGACTGGCTTCCCGAAGCCCGCTGTCATTCAGTCATGTCGGCCACCCATTTTTAGGCCGTAAAGCCTCAAAATTAGAGACTTCACACCCTGTGGTTTAGAACTGGAAGATTTAAACGAAAACCAAGACCATTCATTTTGGTTCTCCACAACGAGTTAACGGAATTAACGGATTTATTAACAGCATAAAGGCCCAAGCCATGCTCTCTATTACAAACAAAATACATGAAACAAAAACTCAAAATACGCACAATAAAACAAACTTAACTAACTGAACACCAGAAACCGAAAACATTAGAAACACTCGAGATGACCAGCATCCCTACGAGACACATGAAACAAAGCATTTCAAAAATTATGTACCCCATAACAAACCTAACATTTAAAACTTAATATCAAAAACACAAGACATTATTAACCACACAGGAAGACTAGCCAGAATCAGCTAAACTGGGTTACCAGACACTTGACAGAAGGCAGACACGGCATGGAAACGGAGGAGAGACGTAGTGGAGTGGGGGAGGGAGGAGCACCCCAAGTGCCAGTTGAAGATCACCACTTAACCCAAACTTAATTAGCAATGACTGTTGCAACGAAGACAGCAAAGGACAAACAAACAGAATACAAAGAAGCCGGCGAGGAAAAATTCCCAAGTCGAAAGGCATGCCCACGCAAAAAGGAGGGACCAGTCCGGAGTCTGGATGCGGTTCCAGCCAGCCATACCCCTTGGAAGGAAACTTAGAGCCTTGGAGTCACAACCGTGGGACGAATGGCAAAGAAGGCTCTTCCATTAATACCATCAGTCCAGTCCTTTTCCCAGTAGCCACAAGACCACTGGATGCAAATTACGCAGAACAACATCGAGAGTAACAGGGTTCTCGCGAGAGACATATCGAACAGAGGCCAACGCATCAGCAGCATAATTCCCAAACACACCACTATGACCAGGAACCCAAGACAGAGAGGCCATACCAATACGCTGCACCTGAAACAATTCCAACTATTGTCCAACACAAGTGGGTGACAGACAGCAAACCGACCACGGAATGCTCCAAAAATACCGGTAACTGGATGCAGAGTCTTACCGAATCACAAAACATGAGAAGTTCTAGCTCATGACCAACTGTCATAAAGAGTGATCGAAATGGCAACATACACATAAAGGCCGATGGTGCACAGCGACTCAAATCCAACTTCAGACTGGGGATAAAAATGTCCACGCCACCTTCTCAACATTCACTTTAGAATGAAGCATTACAAAAAACCCTCAACAGCAGACGGGTGGGGCTGGAAATGGAAAATTTGATCAAGATCAACACACCACACCCACAGACAGGGTGGGGACACACAAAAAAAGAGTCATGGAAGCCGCCCAAAAAAAGAGTCAAGGAGCAAAGAGATTCTAGACCCGCCACAGCAAGACTTGCATGAGCTTGCGGACCCAGACTGTGATAGGTATTAAGATCCTACCCACAGATCATCAGCACCATGGCTGATACCACAGAGACAAACACCTACAAGAAGCTCCGTAGTCCAGAGACGAATAGGAATCTCACCAGCCTCAACAAGAAGAGCAGAAACTGGGATCAAAGGAAGACATCCAGTGACTACATGCAGGTACTCATTGATGGAGACTTGCAGACTATTAGTAACATGACGCGAGCCAGCTAAAAAAGGGTGCTTAGTGGTTAGGCGATTGAGGAACAATGCCTTAAGAGCCCTCAGCTTATCGGAGACACTTCCCTTCACAGCAGCAACCTCACTTGACCAAGTGAGCTGAGAGTCCAATAACTGACCAAGAAGAAACAACGTTAAAAGCACTTTGGTAATTAACTTAAAGATACACGCTTTTAAGTGCAAGTGAATAAAAAATTTCGCGACGTTTCGTCTCTCAGGTCAGGGGCCATTATTAATTGATAGCCCACTAATTTAAAACGTAGTTATACACTACAAAAGCAAGGTCGAAACACATGCATTTTAAAAAGGTTCATCACTTGCAACCAGACGGATACAAGGTGAACATAATAAAATAATAAACCCGCACAATTAAAACGAATGAGGAGGCAGTCACTTACGAGCAGCACAGGCAAAAGTTGGGTGATGAAATTACTAAGAATGCCGCAGAGTTGAGTTTATATTGTAGATCCCCCCAGTCTAAATTGATGGAAAGGTGGTGATGTTCGCATCTTTGCATAATTTGATATAGTCCTGTAGGTGATTGGCTATGGGCATGAGGTGGTTGTGCACAGGTGGGTGGCTTAATTGAATGCAAATTGTTTCCAAGTTAACACGTGCTCTTGTATTTGATATTTGAAATAAAATTCTAATTTCAGGAATATTAGGTTCATGTCCGCATTTTTAAAAATGTTGAACTAGCGAGTTTTCAGTTTTCATGAGTTTAAAATTTGATTTTTGTGAACTAAGACGCTTAAGAGATTTCGTGCCTTGTTTGGCCTACATAGGTAGCCGTACAACCTGGCTGGTTGGATGGTATGCTATAAAAAAAGTCTTTAGCGTATTTAGCTGGAGTTTACTAGCCAAGCTTCCAGTAAAGTTATCAAACATAGGTATCAGCGGAAGAATTTTCCTGTGGCTTGAAGATTTTCTTAGGAACAGAACTCAAGCAGTAACATTGGGAACCGCCATGTCCGATTCTTACCAGTAACCAGCAGTGTTCCACAGGGGTCAGTTCTGGGCCCATTGTTGTTTATTAATTACATTTCCGACCTATCGTCTAACTCAATAAATGTTAAATTGCCAAAATTCGCAGATGATATCACGATGTTTGGATCCATTTTAAATGACCATGCACTGCTTTAGGCATCTTTTGAATACATTTTCCAATGGTCAGTTAAATGGCACTGCTCTCTATTAATGACAGCAAATGTCTTGTGTTCCATCTTGGTAATAATAATAGTAATCACACGTACTTCCATAAAAATCATACCTTAAAGTCCGAGAATAGCATTAAAGATCTTGGTGTCTACTTTGCATCAAACCTTAGTTTCTCAAACCAGTAGAGCAAAACGAATTAGTTACGTAGAGAGATGATGATTTCTCTCTTGCGACGTGCCTACTCAAAGCCTTTAAACCTTATGTGTGGCCTATTCTCGAATATGCCAGCCCAGTCTGATCTCCGCCTTATCTTAAAAGACATCATACATATTGATTCTCTTCAGCGTTCGTTCACGAAATTTATTCCGGGATGCTACAATTTGCCATACGCAATGCCTCTTAATAAGCTGGGTCTTGAGTCTCTCGAGCTGCAGCGATTGCACGCAGATTTGTGTTAACATTCTCCATTCAATTGGGATTTATCGTTTTTCTTTGTGGTTCGTGGCAATGGCTACACTAGGGGACACTCACTTCAACTGACGGTTGTGCCTATCAAAAAAGACTATGTAGAAAATACTTTTTCTCAAATCGTGTGGCGAACCCCTGGAATAGCATATCATCAGGGGTGGAATTGATTCTGCAAATTTGCATATTTTTAAACAATGTCTCAGAAGGACCGATCTTTCAAGATGTTTAAAATGTTTCTAATGTGTAAATTATACAATTGTGCAGATCTTACTCATATAATTGATTGCATGTATAACGTTCTGTCTTTTTAACTAATCCATGAATATTACCTTTTTAAATGCTTGACAGGTGTTAGCAGATCCTAACGGTCCCTTCCTGCATTCAATTTTCCACATTATGGAAATAAAGATCTTTATTATTATTCGACGTCGACCGCAATATGTTCAGGGTTGCGGGCCGATGTACGGGGGAATGGAAGGCTTCGAACATATTTGCACACTGGCTAATTGAAATGTATTTTACCTTTTTGCTTGCTACTAGCCCTTCCGCTAGCCCACCACCACCACGATTTCAACGGTCATCGCTAACGTCAAGTAAATAAGTACAAATCAAATCTTGTTCATAATTCCAGCAGTGTTTTTATTCGTCTGAAGTCGTACGTTCAGTTGTAAGTTAACTAAGCGATAATTTTGGGATTTTGGCAAGACCGATGCCTCCTCCAGGCCCACCATGTTTAAGACTTTAGGAATCAAATTGTTTAAAGCGGAATATTCAACTAAAACCAGGCCTGGCATTAGTACATGGCACAGGCGCCCCTTGGCTTTCGCAATTTTGGCACTCCTTGAAAATTGAATTCCATTTTTTGAATTGCTTTACTGTTGGCGACTATTTTTTCATGCACAAATCCTCCTCGACCTCCACTCGACTTGCGTTTTAAACCCCTTTTCGAAACCCCTCGTAACCCCATCCACCTTCAACCCAGGATAAAAATTCATTTACACCCTTTGGACCCTAAAAAAGTACTGGTACGTGTTTTATTAATACAGATTGCCTAAAAACGTACTGGTACGTTTCTCTTTAGATTTACTGTACAAAACTGTGGAGGGCAGTATACGTATCCCGCTGCTTAGCCAGGCTCTATCCAGTCGCTAAATGGCAGACTATAACAGAATTGCAGTTTTTCGGGTTTAGGAGGAGAGTCTTTTCGAGGTGAAATCCAACATGACATAATCTATCCCAACTCTACGGCGTAGTGCCAATCTATCAACTCTATGGCGTAGCGCCAATCTACCCAACTGTATGGCGTAGTGTGTGCCGTCAAGAACATGAAACTAACTGTTGTTGATAGACTAGAATTTGGCACCAGAAACTTGGCTAATTTGAGCTTATTTCAGACTTGACAGCTTTGTTTGCCACTTGAATGCTTTCGTTATATTTTTGTCAAAACACAAGTATTTCGTCTTTTCTCGTTTTTCGCAAAAAGAAAAATTGTCTTATTAATTGTACATAGGTTTCCAAAAAGTGTACACTTTCATCTCCTCCCCCCCCCCCCTCAAAAAAATAATTGTGTTAACTGCTAATTGGTGATCTAGCAAGCTAATGTTTTTTGTAAGAATCGAATATAGCCAGGACCGGCGGACATGCGTGCAACAGTAAGTCAGGCTCCAAAACTATGAAAATCCACTAAGGGGCTTTTCTAAATATATAGAAGGGGTTTTAAAGAATGCACCCTCAGTTCGAACGAAACCCGTAAGCTCAGCACTCCCTCAGACCTAAACCAATAACGATGGCCTCACTCCGAAGTACCTGGTAAAACATGGCTTGCCTGCATTCCCCCTAATAGCACAGAGGTGAACAACAAAATTTGCAGATTCCCACAAAGTTTTCACCACTTGCAGCTGCGATATAAATTACCTGCGTAAAAATAGAGCACAGTCGGTTGTTTTGATTTCCTTAGTGTCCTCCTGTTAGCCTATTAGTTGAAGAAACGTCAACTCAAATCTGTACAAAACAAAACTCCTTAGAACAGCATATGATCCAAATCGAAATTTCGCTGTACTCAAGAAATGACTAAGAAAAACAGCTTTAGTTGATTAATGTGTTTCAAAATGCATGTTTCAAAATGTGTTGCAACAATATGTTCCAAAATGTACTCGCCAGAAATAAGCACTTTTCTGGCTGCGCCGCTGTAATTTTCAAAACTAGCTGGAAAAATTTAAGTTAACGAAATGAGGATATTCCTAATCGCGCCCACCCCCTCCCCGCGAAACTCGCCAACCTAGTACCTTTTCGCTAATTCCTGCCTGCAAAGCTGATGTAGACAAGCTACCTCAATTTTCCAACCTTAGGGAAAGGGGGTGGGGTAACCCTGGCATTCAAACCGAACCTACGATCATCGCCCTTTAGCCAAAATAATTATTGTCAAGATTAGGCCAGAATATATGCTATAGTTGCTGAAAAAGGCTGGTAGTGTCTCACGCCAACCAGACTAGCAGGGAGTTAGCCAAGGTCGTCATTCCAGTCCCCGACCACATCGAAATGACTAATAGTTACCAAAAAATCCACACAAGATATACAAACGTTTTCGTTTTATTTTCCTCTCCTTGAACCATTATAATGGAAATTCAATTACATGTCTTATAATTTTAAAACAAGCAGAAAGCATCGTACTTAAGCAAATTAGAAAGACAACATACGTTAAAGTACACAAAATGTACACTGTATAATGTTTTCATCCACTTAAAATGCATTTCTTTCTTACACACTTAAATAACACAATAACACTAGTTACATAAATTATAATTGAAAAAAAAAAACTATTACAATGCTAGGCTGCAAAAAAATATTTATCGTTCGGTTAATTGTTAGATTGATCGTTGGCTTGTGGAAAAACAGATCGGCAAATTTGATAAGAGTAGTATTCCTATAATAATAATAATAAAGTGAAATACCTACCTCAGCCCTGAAATAAATCAATTAATATTCTTGGTGTCCCATTAAATTCTTATTCCGTGATTTTGTTTAGTACTCCATTGGTTTGATCGGTTGAATTACCAATTTTTAAGTTTCGCCGAAAATTAATTGTAAAAATATTGCCATTTCTATTGTATTAACTTAGTACAGCATAAGTACTTAACTTAATCTTTAAACAAAAGGTATTTTATCACATTGGATAAACCATCAAGTTAAAAAAAATTGTGCTTTTTTTAAAGTTTTAGTGCAATATTTAAATTAACACAAAACTTCCATAAACAGACCCTCAACAATTTTCTAACTTATGTTTGTCGTTAAGGCAGAGGCAGTTATTATACGTGTGATTAAATTAATTTTGTGAAAAGTTTGAAGTCTAAGTTCCACAAAGTTAATACTCTATAAAATGGGAATTTTTTACTTTTGTTTTCGATTAAAACTAAAAATTGTTTTAAAAATACTGACCAATGCCTTTTGGGGCACAAACACAACTAAGAAACAAAACTCAATGGGGCGCCCGGAATATTAACTGGTTTATGTTAGGGTTCAGATAGTTTTGTGTAAAAAGTTTCAAGATTCCGAGATTTAACAGTACCACACTAAAGCTTTGTGCCGGACCTAAGGAAATATTCAATGAAACGGGGAAAAAATGTACTTTAAAAGTGCACTAAAGTGTACTGAATTAAAAAAAATTCTTTGAAATACTCAAACCACTGACGCTGAAGTCACCACGGAAAATACCTAGCCCAACTCCTAATTAACTACTTAACTTTGCCAATGTTCTCACAATTTTTCTCGAAACGTTGGGATTTAGAGCAGATTACCTATGAAGTCGCTAGCTCAAAATTTTAATCTTTGGAATCAAGTTTAATTTCTTTGTTAGCTTCTCCCCTCCCCTTACCGTTTGTAAAATTATGAAGCCACGTCCGATGAAACTCTTTAAATTTTCCACCAGATTCTTACAATTTTTCACGAAAAGTGAAAATTCAGAGGCGATACCTTCTGCAATGGCTATTTCACGCTTAATTTAAAGTTAGGTTTTTGTCACGCATCTAAGTTTGACGGAATTCGAGAACCGTACCAATTTCTTATATGTTTAGAAATTCTTCACATTTAGTGCAGATAACCTCTGAAATGGCTACATTCTAACAAAAAAATGCGGGCTACGTTCTAAAAAAAAAAATACCGAGACATTATTGAGAAGCAATACCCTTCAGAATTCTAAGTTTTCTACTCTCGGAGAGTTTTTTAGTCTGGTTTTACTTACTGTAGCTATTTTACCCCGTAGCACAGAATGAAAATGGTGCACTTGATGAAAATGGTGTACGTGGTGAAAATGGGCGGTGATTCTTAAGCACATCTCTATATCTATAACATTTTTTATCTTAATCACTTTTCAGCATACTGAAAAGTGATTAAGATATAGCATACTATAGCATACTGAAGCAATACGATTTTGTGCTTGATTTTAACAGTCACTCAACGGTCACTTCAAGCTACACATCACATTAGTATGTTGTCACGTCCTTCTTAGATGTCAATACATCCCTGGTTAAGTTATTCAGTCAATGTTATCTGTTGGAATTACAATCTTCAAGGAAACTCGACAGTTAATGTTGGTTTGCTTTTCAGTATGATTACTTTTAAATCTTCTTTAGCTTAACGTGCTTGCTTTATCAAAACTTCGTTCGAATGTAAAATATTATTCGTTGAACATTAACAGATGACACATTAGTTGATAAGGTTCAATCAAGTCCATACTGGTCAGAACAAATTAGAAGAAATTGACTGGTTTTAAGTTGGGTGCATATATTATCCATAGTTATGTGCGGGTTGGTTCACGAAACGCACACTATCAACAAGAACTTTCAACATCATTCCGACGCCACTCCCAACAGACCCATACACCGACACATCTTTCATGCCTTCGGCAGAACAACGTATGGCTTCTTTTTTTTCTGGATTGAGTTGCTCCACATATTTTGCAGTTTCGTTCAAGTTGGTTTACTCAGCACACATCGTCAACAAGAATCAGATTTTGACATCGCATTGCCCTTTGGGTTTCACCACTTGCATTTTTCGAGTTGAATATTTTCTGCAGTTACTCAGCAGGCTAGTTCACGACCAGTTTGTAAGCAAGAATCAGATTTTAACATCGTCATGTCCCATCGTGGCCCAACCTGCAGTGTTTTTCCCCCCTTTTTTTTTTTTTTTTTTTATTGTTTTGGACTTCCATCATCGATCCCTCGTGTAGCCCGAGTCATCCCAATCCACGTAGCACGGCGATTTGTGGGTCGCCAGTCCGCAGGCCTTCTCTCGGGTCGATTTCGTGGTTTCGTCGATCAAGCAGAAGTAGAACTCTGGATAAGCAGGGTAGTGGGGCGGCAAGCGAGGGACGAATACTTCTTTAATTTTGACTTCCACCTTGAACTTCGGGAAATTCACGATGAGATCATCCTTATGTTCGCTGCATTCCACCTCGCATCCGGGTGCATACAAGGATTCTGGGACTTCCGGTGGTGGCGGTCGGTAGCAGCACTAAAACAAAAGAATTTTGGCTTATAGACATGTTTAGCTTTAATTTTATGCACAATTTACTAAGGAAACAAGGATCCACTAACACTTCATTAGTGTAATTAGTATAAATAACCCAAATTTCCCTTATTACTGGAACAGCAGCCTCTTAAATTCTGTTAACACCACACGGACCTTGGTATCACAATTGGCGATAATTTCAACTTTTCGGTTATTATACAGTTTAACCGAACCACGAAAAATCGCTCAATTTTGGGACTTACCGACGCACATATTCATCCTCTTCTCATTTCAAGTTAAAAAAAAAAGGGGGAGAAATTTATTTTTAGTTCTCTAACCACGTGTTTAGTTCTCCAAAAACGTTTTATACCATGTAAAACGATCGACCCGGTCGTGTTAAAGCAGCGGCCATGTTTCCGGACACAGAGTAGCACGAAAAGGTGACTTCGAGAAAAGGGAAAGTAATGTTCCAAAGTATGCTGCCTTGCTCGCGTTGCCGAGGGTCCTTCAGTTTAGGTAAAAAAAGTGTTTGGTTGCGGTTTCTGATGTTATGTGATTAGCCACAGCGAGCGCAGCAGTGTGAGCGAGGCACGCAATTTGGAAAAAATGAGCTAGAAAAATAATTTCCGTTTCTTTCATTGCGATAAAAATCAGGTTTTCCTGCTACTGTGTTTTACGTGTTTTTAATGAGCTGTGGGAAGAGGATGAAGATCTGCGTCAGTTAGTAAACAAATTTGACTGATTTGGAGTGGTTCGGTTAAACTGTATAATTACCAATTTTCAACCCATATTAAAACTCATTGCTAAAGCAAATTTCATTTCTTGCTTAATTGGTCGCACCATCACATCACCTGTCCGTTCTGTATATTTTCAATTGTTCCTCATCCCAAAATTGAGTAGGCTGTTGGCTTTCGATGTCCCTACTACAAAAAAAAAAAAGATTTAACAGCCTTAGAAAATGTGCAAAGACGTTTCACAAAGAGTTAGAAACCTAAACCCTCTAACGTACCATCAACGTTTCTAAATGTCCCTTCGATTTGGTGGGGATATGTGCGTGCTGGCATCATTACCCTGTTTAAAATCTTAAAATTTAACTACGGTGGTCCTACCCTTCGTAAACACCTTCAACTGCAAACATACGCAGGAACCATGGGTTACTCCTTGAAACTTAAATTTATTTTCCGTAAGTTTTCAGCTGTAGTAATACAATCACTCATTCCACAAGTGCCCACATGGGGTCGCGACTTGAAACGAGTGGTGGGACTTGAGAAGTATCATGAAAAACGACTCCTCAATGCCAATGCCCAGTTGAATATTATTTTCTGAACCATTTCCAAGAAAAGTTTTAAGAATCAAATCCCGGAAACTTTTGCCCAGTTTTGTTGATTTTGTTGACAAACATGAATGCACAGACAGGGTAAAGAGATGTAAAAAAATTTTTAGCGGAATCTGATAAATGGTTAGTTATCGCGCAGACAGCACATGAACAAATGAATTTGGAGAATTACAGTTTTGAACTTAGGTTTGACGCATTTGCACGTCAATTTCACCCTTTTGTACTTGTATTTAACGCTTTTGTACTTCAATTTAACGTTAGTGGATTTCAAATTAACACTCCTGGCTTTGGATTTAACACTTGTACTCAAATTTAATACTTATGCACTTGAAATTAAAGCAGTGAAGCAAACTCTTCGAACTATTTAATGCTTTAATGACTAAACCAAATCATACGTATAAACAAAATTACGAAATTATAAAAAACTAGTTGTCCCCCGGCGTAACATACGCCGGTCTAGCCGATTCCCGCAGATTCAACTCGGCTGTAATAGTCAGCATTATTGAAGTAATAGTGTTTGTTTATAATTGTTAGAGCGCATATCCGTTCTCATTGTCGGCCGCTCGCCCTTTCTTTGCTACCGTTGCAAGAATGAGCCCGCTCGCCCTCTTGCTGATTGTTGAAGCTTCGTTTCTTTAATCCTCCCTAACAATGCCTCCATCAAGTCGCTTACAATTTAAGTCAGCTCCTAAGCAAAATATATATATCATTACATACAAAAACGTCACGTGTGCCGTAAAAAAGGGGTTATATGATTGAATTTTCACTTGTTAAAATGCACACGGATAAAATTGATTATCTTTAATTGAAATAATCAAATGTACAATTGAGAAAATTGCATCTGTTTAAGTGCTGTTGTGCTTTACGTTTTAAATATATGATTGGTAAAGCACAACAGCACTTAAACAGGTGCAATTTTCTCAACTGTACATTTGATTATTTCAATTAAAAATCATCAATTTTTATCCATGTACCTTTTAACAAGTAAAAAGTAACTTCAATCATATAACCCCATTTTTACGGCACACTTGACGTTTTTGTTTGTAATCCGTGTACCTTTTTTATGGCTATGGCGTTACGGTACAAAGGTTTATGCATGCAGTCGATTGTTGCTTGCTACTTTGAAACAATTCAAGTCAGCTCTGAAAGCCTGCATCTGCGAAATTAATAAGCAATTCTATCGTTTTTAGCTGCCAATTTCGAGGCCTCGAAATTAACAACGCAGCTTAGTTTGGTTTAAAAATATATGCGTTTAGCTGAAACACTGATTCTTTCACATACATTTATTAAGAGCCATGGCCCAAAGCCGTAAGCCCTGCAAAAGTAAATACACTACAATACGAAATAAAAATTCACAGGTAAATTTGAAAACTGTTCACTTGTTGTTGTTCTTGTTCTTGGCTGACACGGTTTCCGAAAAAACTACTGCACCTATACCTAAAATCTGAAACAAGATCTGAGCCAAAAATTTCCCTGGGCTTCAACCTTACAGGGACCACTTTTTCGATTGGCCCATCCATTGTTAAATTGAAGTCCACTAACGTTAAATTGGAAGTACAAAAAGTATTAAATCCAAGTGCATAAGCGTCAAATTAACGTCAGAGTTCAAAACCTGTAGTGAGGCAACCAACAAAACCAAGATACAAGACACCCAAGTTCAAAACGATGGCTGGTGTACTAGCTTGTTGGTTGTTTGATTGTTTGGTTGTTTCAATTCAATTTATTTATTAAGGGTTGTGGCCCTGAGCCATGCACCCTGTACTATAGCTAATTACAAATTACAAACGCAACACTATTACTATTCAACAACTACACGGATTAGCCACTAAACATATGACGACTGTCATTGCCACACTGGTCCTTGACACTGCCTACCTCCAAACCATTTACCGTTCAACAATCAACTTTTTAGCAAAGACATAACACGTGCACGAAGAATGAATCTGGAGTTTGCCGCGTGGCATTGTTCCCTAAACACAATGGTTAAAACAATGTAAAACAATGTAAAACAATCAAAATGATCGTTTAGGGTCCCACAACTCCGGAATTGATCGACCAATCGAAAAAGTGGTACCTGTAAGGTTGAAGGCCAGGAAAATTTCTGGCTCAGATCATGTTTCAGATTTTAGGTAGGTGCAGTAGTTTTTTTCTGAAACCGTGTCAGCCAAGAACAAGAACAACAACAACAAGTGAACAGTTTTCAAATTTACGTGTGGCTTACTACGTTTATTCTTGCACGGAATTGCGTAAAAGTTGGTGTAAAGTTTGGAAAAGTTGCTATCTACTATCTGGCCAAGTTTAGGCGAAATATATTGAATAGAAACGGGGAAATTAATAGTTGTAGTTTTGCTGGAGATAGGACTTCAATCATATATTAGTATTAAAAAACGCTTAAGCGTATAAAATACGGACGTAAGCCTTAAAAAACTTAAAGCCCTAAAGGAACAGATATTGGAAAAAGACATGTAAGCCATCAGCGTCGCACTAATACGTGTAAAAGAATCTCCAGCGACCCCAAAAACAAGCTGGAAATTCTTTTACACGCTGATGGCTTACATCTCTTTTTCTAATATCTGTTCCCTTAGGGCTTTAAGTTTTTTAAGGCTTACATCCGTATTTTATAGGCTTAAGCGTTTTTTAATACTAATATCCCTTATTTTTTTTCTTGTTTTAGCAAGAATAACACAGAAAAGAACACTGTAATCACCTTAAAATAACTGTTATAAGAGTCTTTTCCATGGCTGATTCGTTTTATACTGCAAAGAGTGACTTTTGCACCCAATTTCATGTTTTTAGCTTGATCTATAAGAATTTGTTGCCCAAACCCCTGAGAGGCATCACGAGGAGGTTCTGGGGCGGGAGGGGGGGGGG
>JAHWFP010176110.1:12497-25366 GCA_023313725.1 Lithobius niger | reverse complement strand
CTTTAACGTGTCTGTCACTAGCAGTTTATGTCTTTTGAATAATTTTTTGAGAAGTTTATACACGTTTTCCCCGGATTTTGTGATGCGAAATGGTGTTAGGATGAAGAGTAGCATCGGTTAGCACAAAAATTAGATGATTTGGCGTCGTGCCCCTAATCTAGATAATTACCCAACGCTACCTCTAAGATGCATTTCCTTGGGCAAAGAGTTATACAGTTTACTACTAAGTCATACAGATTAGTTCCCAGTACGGTTATCGGGTGTTGAATAGTGAGCGCAGTTTTTACGAAAAGTTGTGTAACCGTTCCGGAGATACAGTTAGCAACTTTTAAGTTTAAATGTTCAACTAAATGCCTAGATTTGAAAAACAACCTTTTGCTTACCTTCTTGGTGGCATTTTGGTAAGTTTTCGAAGCCAGGGCATCATAGGGAGGTTCGTTCACACGAGGGGATTCGCCTTCTTCTTCGGACATCTTTGAACTTGGGATAAATTTCTTTCTATGGGTTAGGCTTAAAGTAGGCTTAGGTAGTGGGCGTTAAAAACTTTTACTCGGAGCTTCGTTACCAAAACATGGGTCCCTGTGTGACAGTAAATACTCAGAATTTCGTGGCGGAGTTGGCGATATGATGAGAATGTTTCGAATCACGACATAGTAGGTTTGTTTACATTAATTTTACACCCAGCATTCAAAAGACGACATAATGTCTTATTGTCGTCAACGTCAACGTCTGTAATGAAGAATTCAGTTTGTAAGAATCATTTTGCACGGGGTAAACCACGCAACGTTGGACCATTGTTGGTAAAGTCACATACGGGTTGTAGCGTGAGCGTATGGCTTGAAGGCTCTTTCGGCTCATAAAAACTCAAACTCAAACGGGTTCAGCAGGGTTCCCACCAAAATACTGAAATCAGTTTCCCTGAGTTTTCCAGGTTTTCCAGAGTAGATGAAGTCATTTTCCAGGCTATTTACCGTAGGAAGGATTTTTTTCACAAATTTTACCAGTTTTGTGTTAAAAAGGCTGAACTTTTAAATGGGAAACACATTATTTAAAATCTTAATTTTTTCCCTGAGTTTTCCAGGTTTTTTGTAAAAAAAAAATCAGAGAATTCCTTGAGTTTTCCTGGTTTTTCATGTGGCTCGACGGATAGCAAGACCCTCTCTCTGTTGTCCCGGACTGTACAGGTTGGGTCCTGGCCCCAACCAACCCCTGGCATTTTCGGGACGAAAAGATAACGACCATGTAGTGTCTCGTGCTCATGTCGATTGTGGCATTAAAAGATCCTGAGTTTTTCCTCTTAAATTTCTCCACATAAATTGTCCATGCCATCGTCGTGGGGCACGTATCCCAGTTTGGATTCGTGCTCCCTAAAAGGCAAAAAGAAGAAGAAAAAAAAGATGTGGATGAATAGTTGAGCTACACAGGCAGTGCTTTCCAAAACCTCCTACCTAATCCATCAAAACTCAGCACTGTTTAAGACAGTTTGTCTCCACACATGACGTTCGGCGTGCTATTTGGAGGTGTCAGTCTGTCTCCAGCAGTGATGTATTTGGATGGATTAGTTTGGCAGTTTCGGGCAGGTATTGAATGTCTTGGTGTCCGTTACTGCTGCATTCAAGCGTGTTTTCTATACCGTTTTTGCTTTTGAATACGGTATGTCATTTAATCACCAGTGCACGCGTGCATCGTACTATGGTTCGTCGATCCTATTATCTTCGGTATTACCGAAGGTAATAAGATCGACGGACCATGGTCGATCCTATTACTCATCGAACTGCTGAGCAACCGATCATACCAAATGCGACATCTTCCATCAAAAGTAATGTCACGCGTTAATTGTGTATGCACTCTGACATCGAAATTAATACTGATTGGGTGCCAGGGCACTCGGGGTACCACGGAAATAAAGCCCGTGTCAGACGAGAAGACTTTCACTCACGACACGATTGTGCTTACGACAGAAGTGATTTCCCCCCACATTTTGTCGTGTCTGGAGTTGGTTGTCACACGGGCAGATTGCCTCCACTCCCGACTGCCCTCAGGATTAACAAACACTTCATATGGCTTGTTCTCTTTACGTCCAACTTAACCCCTTTTTCTGGAATGTGTGGTATGCGTTCACCATTGGTCTCTATCGGTCATGTGAGGAAAAGTCGGTACCCGGAGGGCTGGCCGCCTAGCCTGGCCATCGAGTCTGGACGACTCTTTAATTACTCCCAACTTTTGTCGTCTGCCCCATGTCACACGAGCCAACTTACCCTCCCGGGATGGGAGAAGAGGGGAAGGAGAAGCGAGGGGAGGGGCGAGGGAGAAGGGAAATCCAGTTAACACTTCCAAAATGTCGGCGCGAAAAATCCCGTTAACATTGTTCCATTGAACAAACATGGGAGGCGTGTGGCAAGGGAGAAGAGGGGGAAAAGGGGAGGAGAAGAGAAGAAGATGGCAAGGGGAGAAGAGATGGGAGGAAAGGGGGATGAGTAGGAAGGGTAGGGGAAGGAAGAAGAGGGGAAGTCCCGTTAACACTTACATCAGACGAAACATTCATATTTCAATGCACGGAAGAGGATGGGCCAGGTTCACACAAGATTGCGTTGTAGACGAATAAAATTAAAGGATCAGTTAAACAATAAATATTTCAAACGTGAGTTACTTTCTTAAGAAGACCAAACACCGGGATAGGCTAAGACAGGGAGACTCAATCCACCGTGCAGCATGCACGCATCCCGCTAATCGAAATTAATACTGGTTGGGTACCAAGGTACTCGGGGTACGACAGAAATAAGGAGGCTGGTTGGCAGTTGGAAGGGATATCTTGAAGGGCCTCAGCTGGGTAATCTTTCCAATTACAAGATGTAAGGGTAGTGGCAATAGGTTTTGTTAATCCTCGCTGTTCAGAAGTTTGGTTTGGGGAGGCAAAAGGGTGAACACTCTTTAGTCTTCATCCTTCTGTTGGAAGGCCACAAAGAGTTAGATGTACCTTCACGCAGTGAAACAGTTCTATCGTCAAAACTAAGAACGGGCCAAGTATTGTTTGGGACTCATGCATTCCACTCCATTTTGGACTTGTCCGGTGGCAGAAATGTACGTGTGACTTGCCATCTGAGGGTCTTTTGTTACATTACCCTCTGTTTGCAGCACAGTGGAGTCGTTTGCTTTCTGTCGCGGGCTCTCAGTAAAAGTTAATAAAACAATTCTTTCACAATTGCCGGTTAAAAATGTGTTACCTTTTAGGCTTAGTTTTAGATTTTACGTGTAACTGTCAGCTTTCAGGCCTAATTTTTATCTGCCGTTGTCACAAATACCCCTGCCATACATTAGCTTAAAATAGTTTCGATACCGTGTTGCACGCGTGGATGAATCGGCCGACTCTCGACCCAATTCGTCTGGTGAAAAGTAGACTTAAATCACGTTGCCATGGCAACGTCAATTCTCCGCACCGTGTTGACAAATGAATAAGCGTACTCTTGAATCCGACTCTCCGTTAGCTGCTAGTTACGAAATTAAAATGGTAGGTAAAAATTAGCCTTAAACGCTGACAACTGCACCTAAAACTGTAACCGGCCTACATCAACGGCAACATGCAATCTACGGAGTCAGCGTTCCTTAGTGGACCTTGCCGTTAACAGAGCTGCTGTGCGCATGCTGCTAACCGCCGAGTACACACGGGAGTTGGCACAGCGCCCAACAGTCGGGTGCGAGAGTGTCCTATTGTTCGACCCAGTTAGAACCGGATCGCACTGGTTTAGCTGCAATCCTCTGGTTTCGAGGCTAGGACTCGGGCTGCTATATAACAGCCCGAGCCCGACCACTCGCTAGTTGGTGTTTGGGGTTCGGACTGAACGGTCAGAACCTCTGGAGTCTACAGGGTCAGTTAGAAGGACAAATTCTGGCTGATGCCTAATATGTGGTACTCTGTGTATAGACCCCTAGCTATACAGTAAGGAATGAATTGGAATTGAGTTCTTGAATTGAGTTTTGGGGGCCTGCGGGATTGCCTAAACCTTCGGGATAGGAAATTCATGTTTTCCAAACCTTCGGGACGGAAAAAAGCATGAAAAATCTCTGGCGCTCAATTTGTTAGCCTTATCATTGGGATTCGAGTCCAACATTTTTTTTTAATGCTTCCGGTTCGGTAAAAAGTTCTAATAGGTGAGCGAACCAAAATTTGGGAAGGCAGTTTGTGGAATCCAGCCTGTGGCCGCGTTGTTTGATAAACCATGAAAAGCCGAAGTTTTATTTTGACTTGTCATTGTCATTATTAAACTACCCAATTTCTTTTGTATTTCGGAATAGAAATTTAAGTAAAACAATCGTTTTTGGACTAGTTGAGAGTGCAGTGGTGGCGCCACGGGGGGGGGGGGGGGCCGGGGGGCGGGGGCCCCCCCGTCGGGAAGCCTTGCCCCCCTGTCGGGGAGTAACCGAGATTGTCGTCGGGGAACAGCCGGAAGCCTGAGTCCACACGACGACATAAAATTCGTAAAAATTTGTGGAGGAAAAGCTCAAAGTAGAGTTTTTTGTTTTGCTTGAGTAGTCCTCATCACCTCCATATTTAAGAGCTGTCTTAGTTAATGCAGAAATGTGAACTAAATATGTACAAAACAAAAGTTGTTAAGGATTCTAGTTAAGATTTCGTCATTTGAATTCGTGATAGCAATGAACTGAGCGAAAATCGTGTACAGTAAGTGGCTAAACTGAAAATTGATTTGCTGCGTTAGACCGTCAACGCCATGATTTGACAGGCATCTTAGTTGTGAAACACGTTTGGGATGCCAATGTCTTGCCAGTTATTTCTAAAAGGAGAAGGCCCTATTTTAAAAGCCCAACGCACAACACGAATGACGGCCAACTGTGTGTTCTTGCTATAGTTAAATATTTTTCAAACCTAAATTATTCAGTGTTAGTTAACGTTAATTTACTAATATTAAAAAAAATTTACTTCATCAGTTAATTTAATTGTAAATAAAATGTATAAACAAAACAGAATTTTGGTCACAATTAGGTTTTTACGACCTCTCATGCTAAAGAATGTTTACGAAAAACATTCGACATTTGCTTAACAATGTGGTGCAAACGTGTTTCGGAAAGCTCAAAATAGGCCCTCAAATAGCGTAAAATGCTTCAGCTTCGGGGCAGAGCCCCGTACCCCGCTGGGGAAGCTTGCAGCCCTCCTCCAAACCCCTATCTGGTTTCGCCGGGCCCCTGCTAAAGTAGTACAAATATAAGCAAAAAAATGTTTGTTTTCTTTGCCTCCCTGTCGGGGAATCATTGCCCCCCTATCTGGAATTGGCTGGCGCCACTACTGTGAGAGTGGTCGACCAAAACGCTTGGTGTCTAGAAAAATTTGGGGGTGACCTCGGACTCAGCCTGTGGCCACGTTGTTGAGTGTCCTTGGAACCATCTTTTTTTTAAACTAGTTAGTGCTGACTAGTATGAATAAAAGAACCCCGTTTATTTTTGCGAAAATGAAGGTTAAACCCGGTAGCTATTTGTGAACCCAAGGGGAATTCATAGGAGCGTTATTTTTTTTTTTTTTTTTAGTTAGGCCTAAAACCCGCTAAAATAAAATCGCCGTTTTTCTTAGGAAAATAAAGTCACTTCAATTATTACGGAGCGGAAGGATTGCAAAAGCCTTTTGCTGCGAATATAATTGTAAAGTTAAAATTGTGAAGGGTACACATTTTAACAACAAGATGAAAGTTGAGGAATCTGTAGTGAGCTAACTAAGTACTCATTATTTACGATTTTAAGATGCTAGTAAACTCGTGTATTTTGGAGACTGTTAATGGCAAAACAGTATTCAGGATTGAAGTTAGAGTAGATTTTGGAGAAACTAAGGAACAAATTCAAAATATTGACTTCGGTACGAAAGAAAAAAAGATACAATTTTTTTTTCACGGGTGGCGAAGTTGTGAGTCAAGGTGAGGCTGACGAGTACGCTGGTTACCTCCTGTTTCACGACCTTTAGTAATGCGAAACTTGGACTTACGAAAACGCACGAAAACTGGTGAGGACCTAGGAAAGTAGAAATACTACCTTGGTTACGGAAAATGGGGATGATTTTCAGGCATCTGGAGTGGACGATGGGTTCTAATTCGGAATGAATTTATTCAGATTCGAATTTATCCCCGCTAAGATTGTTACGTCAAATTGTAGGAACTTAAACAAAGTTCGTGCTAGACTTCGTTTAATTCCGTAGTTGAGTGGATTTCTGCTCAACGAACTGGAGTAAATGAAAGACCGACGATTTGTGAAGTTAGTCCGAAAGGAATACGCTAATTTTTGCAAATTGGGGACTTGACTTGGATGCAATTTTTTTTCCGTCTCAGCGTAGAAGGAAAATGCAGAGTTGTAGCCATGAAAAGTTGGGTTTTTTTTATTCTGTGTGTTTCTGGAACCGGAACTGGTAGCCACGAATACGGACGGGAAGTACGATTACAAATTGTGAAGGAAAAAAAGGAAGCATATTCGTTATACGTACCCCCTCCCCCCCGGTCCGAAAGGCATGAAAAGTAAAAGTTTCAGTTTCTAGTGGATATTTGGAATGGTGGGCTGTAAAATGAGTAAATCTGTGGCGAATTTAGGCTGCTTAAATTACGAATTGTTACAGGCACGACTTTGGAAGGTTGAAAGGTGATAAAGGTTTGTTCAGTTGGATCCGAAAACTCAAATGCGCAGGGGTACCTTAAACACTGATATAACTGACCAAAGAATGGGTTTTGAAAAAGGAGGAATTCTGAAGAAGACTGTGGTTACGGTTGAAACTGAATTTTTTTTTCAAAATCGGACCTTGTCAGGTTCATTGTCATTGACTAAAATTAATTGTGAAGCAGGGAAAAGGCTTACAATTTAGAACGGTAACTTGGCAACCGAAAATGAGGTATCAGTCCATAACCTTGTTCAGGTAACAAAACCTGGAAGAAGAGCGTGAACAGGCTGCCGCATTTTAACCCCGTTTGTAGCATATAAAAAGAAAATACATTTTTTTTATTACGGCGTACAAACGAAGATCGCATCCTCATATACGCTGCATGCAGATTGCTCAAATCGTGCACGCAGGAATATGTGCGGTGGCGATCCAGTAAGAAACTTATATTTGGATAGGGTGAAATCAAAAATAGGGTGATTGCTGACGGCTGTTCTGCAGAGCAAGTCAGGTGAAAACCACGAATTGACTTTGCAGGGAAGCACCTGTGGGGCACATGATTGAGTTCTAACGAACAACCATGGGACACACAGAGGGGAACTAATTTAAAAGGCAGTTCGGAAATGCAATTTTCGAGAGACTGATGTGAATTATTTTAGTTTCATGTAGTGATTCAGTTCAGTGGCGGACACATTGTTTAGTTGTTTGGTCTTTTCGAAGCCAGTAAGACGACCACAGTGTGAGGTAGGGCAGTAGCACGATCCCTGACGGAATGGTTTATTCCGTGGACGCAGGTTAAGAGTACGTCACTCTTCGCGTCCGGTCGCTTTGAGTAGTGATTTGTGGACTACGGCCGTAGTTTTTTTTTTTTTAATGTGGGAGAACCTCAGTGAGGATTTCTGCCCGCATGTGGGATGTCAGTGCGAGGCCAGCTCTACGTAGCATGTTGGTTAAACCTGTAGGCTCGCTCGAGTGGCGTTCGGCTGATTGCACTTTACCACATGTGCGTGCTGTAGTCTAAGGACACAATCTATGAGAATGGATTGGAGAATTAGGTTGAATGAACGGGTTGAGGTAGTGTGTTCGATGCGTGATAGGGTAGGAGGTGTGGCAACCAAACCTCCCCTTGAAACCAGTGGCACTCCTCATCACCGCAACTCCGGGATTTTCTACTGAATGTTTGAACATTACTTTCCCAGCAGGTGAGTAGTAAAAGGGTGAGAAGATTCTTTTTCTGTAAACTACAGAAGGTCATGAAGGGAGCGCCAACTTTTTCTCTGTTTCACGGACTAACTGGTGCTGGACGTGCTTCGCACTAACATTGACGGTGGCTCCCATTTGCTCGTCCGCTCGAGAGGGCACAACCGATGGATGGGACCACCATGGAGTCTTCATCAAGAAACGTGGAGAGCATGTATGGTTATGGTATCAACGAAGAGGACTTTGTTGTGGACTTGGTGGGAAGTTTCATCAAGCTGAGCGTGGCTTGGGAACTTCGTGGCAGAGTTTGGGAACTGTGCGAGTTTTCCGTACTTCATGGAATGGTTGCAGAATGGACTGCATGTATGTAGTGTGTGGAATCACAGATAGGGCTGTGTCTGTGGAAGTGCAGCGATGCCGGCTATGCCATCATGGACGGAAGTTGTGTGTGGATTCACCGAAGGGTGGTCACGACAGACTACCTGCGTGCCAATCCGGAGGAGTTGTGTGGTGGACGTTTGAATTCAGAGTGGTGTGTCGTGTTTACTTCGGTGGAGTGTTCTGTGAAGGGAGTGCGTAGGAAAATGTTTGTCCAGCAATGGAAGTCGTGGTGGACAGTCCTAGGAGACATAGGCACGTGGGCCTGCGCGCTCCCAGGAGGGACCCTGAGCAGGATGCTCGGAACAATATTAGTCCGTCAGAAGACATACGCAAGTATTTCCGTTTTCATGTGCTGTTGCGTGCAACAAAGTGTATTGGAGGAACCGTTCTAGGAGGTGGAAGGGCCCTCTGGGAGAGGACTTTTTCTTCGATGCTGCAGGTGGGAGGAGTACCTGTTTATAGGACCACCAATGGCAGCCCCTGGGAAGCGCCGTGGCAGGCAGACAGGTGGCGGAGGAGTGGAGGGAATCTCCGGAGGCACGTTGGAAGCCAAGTAGATGGGGGTCGTCGAGTGTAGTGTTGATTTTTCACCATGTTGTTACGTCGTTTTTTACGAAGGACAATGTTAAGTTTGTGCTGCGTTGGAGGGCGTTGGACTGTTGTTACGTTTGCGTAGATGGACTTTGTTACGTTTTGTTCTGCGGTTGACGACGTGGGTGTTATGATTTGTTAAGTGTTTTGTTATGAATTGTTAAGTTTTATCTTGTTTTGCAGTTTTGTTAGACCAGGGGAAGCTGCAAATACTGTTATTTAGGGCCATTCGTGAAACTCTGTATGTTAGGGCATTGTTTTACGAATAAGATTTTATCTATTCTGAGGTTCTTCGAAAGATTACAGAATGGTAAGGGGTCAGAGGAACCTAAAGTAAATCTTTCTTTTGCCTAAGCAAACACTTAGGGGAGGGGAGATGTAACCGGCTTACATCGACGGCAACACGCAATCTACGGAGTCAGCGCTCCTTAGTGCACCTTGTCGTTAACAGAGCTATTGTGCGCATGCTGCTAACCACCGAGTGTCCTATTGTTCGACCCAGTTAGAACCGGATGGCACTGCTTTAGCCATAACTGGCCCGACCACTCGCTAGTTGGTGTTTGGGGTTCGGACTGAACGGTCAGAACCTCTGGAGCCTACAGGGTCAGTTAGAAGGATAAATTCTGGCTGATGCGTAATATGTGGTACTCTGTGTATAGACCCCTAGCTAAACAGTAAGGAACGAATTGGAATTGAGTTCTTGAACTTGAAACCTCTCGCCCATTCCCTGAGTATTACAAAAATAGTCCTTAAAGCTAACACATTTTTAACCGGTAATTGTGATGGTTAATACTTTTAGGCTCTTACACGTGTTGGACTTCAAGGTGTCGCTCCTCATGCTGGAGGTTTCAGCATTAAAGTGCTGCAGGTTTTTGCTTTTCGCCGTGATTCAAACAGATTGGCGGATTGAGCGATCTGCAGAGGACTGAATGGCCAGGGTATTGTTTTGTTGTTTGTAAAAAATGGTTTGTAAGGTTGCATTTTTTTTAACTATTTGTAAAGTAGTTAACTATGCATAGTTGTCTTTTGCTGGTTTTCTGGTTTTGTTTCTGTATTTCTGGGGCAGACGATCCTGGTTTATCCCATTTCCATAATAGATACTCTGTACCAGGGTAGATTAAATAGGTAGTGCCACTCTTTCTCTCACAACGGTAAACACTGGTCCGAAAGAAGTACCTGCTTTCAGAGATTTACCGCCAGAGGGCGCTGTCGCCAAGTAACGGAAGCGCAAAGCATCATGGGGTTCAAAACTATTTAGCGTCACTAAAACAAATTGATAACGGTAAGAATACAAAATTAATCGTTTAAAATATACCATAATTCAGATTAGGACATTTAAATCATTTTAAGAAAGATCAGAACTGGCTGATCGTTTTACTTTTTTTAACCCACCATTCAATTATTTTAAACGGGTTGTCGTTACAAGTGGAGCACATGGTTTAACACATGGTTTTGTGTTCCGAGAACGCCCAGCGAGCGTGTGCTTCGCCCATTCAGGCTGAAGCTGCATCCGTAGTTTATGTTTATTGTAACGATCTATATACAGTTTGAATCGAACACAGAATAAGTTCAACTTCGGATGTTGCTCACGCACGAGATTTTCGTCTATTCCCGCAGGTTTTGTCGCTATTACAATGGTTACCATGGCCATTTTTTATTTCAAGTTTCGGGCTGCCTTCTGGTGCCGTTGGTGGAAGCAGGCGTCACTACCTACTTAATCTACCCTGCTCTGTACGCAGAACTTGCTAGACGCAACTGGTGGTGGTTAATGTCATATATGGTATGGTTTTAGAACATGTGCTCACCATCGATGCTCACTATCGTATGCTCACCATATGTTTGAAGGCGTTGCATAGCAGTTTTCAATTTTTTTAGACTGGCTGCACGGTGTGACAAGTTCCATCATTGCTCAATCTAGTCGGTGGATTCAGCGGAAATACCGCCTCAAAGAGTCCGACGCATCATCAATGACGCCACACTGAGGGATCGGAAATTTCAATACGCCTTGAAGAACAACCGTAGAGCGCTGTGGCGAATGCGCTAGCTATTCGGTCAGAATGCGCTTGCTGCTACTTGGCTTAACGACATAAGAAAAACAAGAGAAAAAACTTAAAGGCGATAAACGAAAGAAGACATGAATGATGAATACTGCGAAAATAAAAACTAGACGACTACGTGTGAAGTAGGTGTTGGTTGAGGTGTATGGAGCAGTGCTTCCACTTACAGGGAATTTTCCCTTTTAACGGGAAAAAATGCTCTTCGAAAAGGAAAAAATATTAACAGGGAAAAAGGAAAGGGCAACATCTCAAGTTTTATTTGCAAATTGCGCTTTTCTATAGTGACTCACGATCTTCTCTCCATCCAAACCTTATTTCTCGAAACTTTAAACCCAATCCAACCCAATCTTAAGTGTTTATTTCTTATCTCTTGCTGGCTTGCTAAAATTACGAATATTGTGGCAGTCGTAATTTTAACAGGTCCATCCATCTTTCATTTCACGCAGGAACCGCAGTGGTCTACAGTTTTAAGATACGATACGTAGTCGATCGAATTTTATTTTCAATTTACGCAAATTTTAAATCATTAGTGGTGTAATGAAAGGAAATGAAAGATTTTTTTTGGCACAGGGAAAAAAAAAAGGGAAATTTTGTCCTTATTCAGGGAAATTCTGTTAAGTGACAAGTGGAAGCACTGGTTATGTAGCATTGTGTCTCAGATTCGCGTTAATTCCACGTTATTTTTTTCAGAGTTGAAAACGACCAATAGTTACTTGGGATTCACCGGTAATATTTGCTTTGACGCAACCGGTTGTGCTAACCGTGACGATTGTTGCGTACTTATTAGGATATTCTGCATTGAATGACCACTACATGCCACTTTTTGATGTGTATAGGACGGGTGTTACGCTTGCTTGCGCGTCCCGATTGATGTGGCAGAGTGAGGGAGTTGGGAGTTTTGAATTCATGATAGAACGCAGTTGATAGCTTGTACACAGTGCGGGTTGTGTTTGTGATGTGTATTACAACAGAATCTGGTCATTTGGAACCGCTTGCCAATTTTAGTGTTCAAAATAGTTTAGTTGGCCTAGAAATTCTCGGCAAATCCTTCAGTCCAAATTTCACACCTCTAGGAATCCAGACACTGCACTGCAGACATGGTTCGGTCAAGACTAAACAAAACAAGGTCTATTTCCGAAATTTTTCAAGACAAATAATTTTTCTAGTACCATTACTAATAAAATTTAACTCAAACTAGGCTCAGCTTCAAATAGGGCCTCTAGTTTTTAATGGTGAAAAGCCAACATCCAGCAAACCCAACAATGTTCATGAAGAGGGAAATAAATTTGTTGGGCCGAATTTCTCCAGGCAAAGGGGGGGGGGGGAGGGAACGAATGTTTTGGTGGCTTTCTTTTAGTCTTTTTTGCAAGTTCAGGTTTTAACAGTTACATTGGGCCCAATATCACCAAGCAGGGTAACCAGGAAAACTTTACCATCGGTGTTTTCCCATTAGTTTCCCCCCCCCCCCTCCCCAATTTGCCGCTTAGTACGATAACGAGTGGAACATAAGCAGCTAAGCAACGTTTTACGACAACCATACAGGAGGTTCAGCAAAAACCAATGAGCAACAAATAATGGGATTCAATTCACGTTAGCAATGAAACGAGTGCCGAGTGTGAAGGGTTATGTCATTACATTGCAAACACCTACGTAATCCTAAAACTCGTTATAAGGACGCTCTGGGTCTTATAAGGTTTGCAACGTCTAAAGGTGTTGTAAACGTCTGTACGTGTAAATAAAAACGTAAACAGGTGTAAACCACAACGCCTAAAAACACATAGCAAGGCACTGAATGACGTCACAAATGCAAAGTAGTCCACAGTAACAGCCCATCTTTGGATGAAAATACTGTCGACTAAACTAACCACACTCACTGAATCCATGAAACTAAAAACCCAGCCTAATCGGTATAAAAATGTAGACCAAAACAGTCGCCCAGTCTTACTGAGTATTCTCAACTATTAAAAATATAAACCAAAACAGGAGCTTTCGCCCAG
>JAHWFP010176109.1:7832-18927 GCA_023313725.1 Lithobius niger | reverse complement strand
TTTTAGGCTAGTAAAAACTAATTTTACCCTTTTAAAATTATCGTTTTACAAAATGCGTAGAAACTGTTGCCCACTGTATTTATCGATTTCATTCTGCTCTGCGCTCGTGTGGTTGCACTTGCATGATAGCTCTCGCGCAAGTGGAACTATACGAGCGAAGAGCAGAAATCGTGCCATAAATACAGTGGGCAACATATTCCACGCATTTTGAAAAACACAAGCACTCGTGGCAATGTAAAATGGAAGCAAGAAAATCGTGGCAAGAAAGGAAGCCTGAAGAAGATAATATAACGCCTTTCGGTCTATTAGGCCTCTCAAAAATTCACAAAATACTGAATGTATTTTTGTTGTTTGAATTTGAGTGTTAAATTAGTGATTTTACTGTTATCAAACATTCAAAGTAGAAGATGGTTCATTTTTTTATCATGTAAAGTCAAGTATTCGCCAGGAAACAAGTACCATTAGCTACGACACATTCGCTTATACTGTCAAACTTAGATTTGAATTTAGGGATCGACCGATATAGAAAAATACAGGTCTGATCCGATATCTATATTTCCTCCCCCACTCCGATCCGGTACCGATACATCGATACCGGTAAAAAAAAGTCAACAGGTCAGAAAGTAAAACTCATTCCATCTTTCTTAAATTGGTAAGCAAGAAAAGTAAATTTCTTCCTTCTTATTATATGAAAAAAATAACCTTCAGTATATACTAAAAGCGCTTTGATTTGCTATTTTATGACCGAAATCAATTAAAAACCTTTTAAGTGCCGTTTTAAATCTTATTAGATTAGATTAGCTAATCCTCCGATAGGAGCGCAACTGTCATATTCTATATATTACTCAACTTCTATATTCAAGTTTAAACATTCTATCATTTCAGATCAGATGTCTGTATTGGAAGCCCTACATCGGCTTACTAGTCACCGGTCAGTGGTGCTGGGACCGGGAAACTATGAGTTAGAGTTCACTGCCTGCCTGTGCTACTGTTTGTTGCAGCTCACGGAAGAAATCACTGTGAGGTAGGTATGAATTTTACAAGAAGTTTGCACTTTTACTTCCATCGAAAATACTTCCTTGACTCGTAGCTTATCGTGTGTGGCTCGCATATAAGCAGCATTTTTTCGAAATATGTTTGTCCAAAAAGCAGCCTAAGGCTTATATGAGGACATGACAACAACTTCGCTAGATATTGACTGATTTTTTAAGTTCAAATACACCATTTTAACCATTGTTTCGCCAGCTTTCCAGTGGTGCAAACCAGTCACTACAATAGTTTTGACGTTATTTATAAAAAAAAACCATTTAACTTACATTTTTAGACAAACGTGTACTCAAAATGGATAAGAAAAATTGCTGCACTGCTAATTTTAACAGGACTAAGGTTTAGCAAACATAAAAGTACTTGTCTGTTGATTAATTAGTATCAATTTGGTAATTAATATCAAACTGATGAAAAATCTTAGGGATGTGCGAGTATAAAAATTTAAATTCGAGTCGAGCAGAGCCGAGTTTGCAGCAGAAGAATCGAGTATCGAGCCGAGTTCGAGTATTTGGTGGAAATATTTTGTCTGCAAGTATCTCTTTAATTTGTTACGATAATAAGAACAAAGATGATGCTTAACTGACTGTGTTGGTCATGTTTTTCCAGTTTTAAGGACATAACTTGAAAATGGTTTCAGTTATTGACTTTTAATCTGCACCACTGGATAGGTCTCGCCGAGACGATCGATTTGGTATATTAGAATGTCAAAATCGGTCAAAAAATTGGCGAAGTTATCGCATTTTTGCCGGATTCGAGTTTTTCGAGTTTAGACGCGAGCAGCGAGCCGAGTTCGAGTACAAGTTTCATACTCGGCTCGGCTCGAATTTTTCGAGTATCGCACATCCCTACAGTGAAAATGTTTGGTGTGCTTGCATTTTTGTTTTGGTAGGGTCTTTCTTCCCTGGTGTGGCGTATATGTGAGCCAATACGGTATTTTGTTTCAAATAAAGCTCTTTGGCCATGACTGAATACTGTAAGTGCTATTTCATGGCTCTGCTACCAGACGCGCTTGCTTCCTAACTTCCTTCCATCACCTTTCCTCACTTTCGTTTCGGACGCGAACCAGTGCGGTCATGTACTCATTTCCTAAAATGCTTACCTTTTCTAATTTAATTTGCTTTCGTTTCAAAAATATGCTCCATGCCCAACACTAACCCCAAAACTTAAGTTTAGGGCAACATACTGACTCCCCCACCGGAACACCAGCTCGTATTACATAACTAAAGCTCGGCGGATACCAACTTTCACCGATCTGATCCGATACGGTCCGATGCTTTCTTCACTGATACCGATACTTCAGTATAGTTAGTTACTCCTAGTAAAGTTAATGTTTCTTTCTTCTATATTCAGAAATTAATTGCCTAATAAAGCCCTTTATGCCTTTTAAAATTTGATGAAAAATTCACAATTTCAAGCTTTTTGCAGTAACATGTGTTTCTTGAAACCTGTTCTTAGTTTTCTTAAATAACTTGAAAACGAGTGAGCCTATCGTTCTAAAATTAGCACCATTGAAAAGATCTCGAAAAAAACGGTTCAAGTGGTGTATTTGGAACATCATTTTTGGCAAACTATCGCAAAAACCTTTATTTGACCGTAATGATAGCCGATACCATCGGTCCGATATTGGTATCAGCCGAGCCTTATACTTAACTCATTAATGCCGTTGCCGTCCCAGTGAAATGCATAGCGAAATTCAGACGACTCTGCTCTGCGCTTCGTTAGGCTTAATTCATGTCGAACATTTGTAGTGTGTGCAGGCATGTTACCACGCTGCGATATCTACCACACTCTTTTCCACAAGTGTACTGCGATTTCCAAACTAACCCCACGAAGTGTTCAAACCTTGTGGATTCAGCCTGCAGTTCTCGGTCTAGCTCGTTGGCTACTCACCTCCGTAAAAATATAGGTCTGGTCGAGTCGGATTCGTTGCCGACTAAATCGTAGGCCGAGGTATGTGTTGATTTGAATGTTAATTTAAATTCTACAGCTGTTGTTCCCCTCAGCATTCAGATGTTATTCTTGGCCCGAGAAACAGTCTTTGCAGTCATGATTCTAACGTTCTCAGTCCAGCTATTTTAAACATTATTTCTAGTCATGTTTCGGCCAAGTATGAGAAATTCAATTTGGCTTTCACTTCTAATTTGGTGGCTTTGAAAATAGGAGAGAGAAAACCGCATTGAACTTTGTTGAGAAGATCGTCGCCGCGTTGCCTGTCCCAACATGCTAACTGCCTGCAGCAAAGCGACCCCATCTAGCAGGATGCGGCAGCTGCTCTGACCAGGAAGAGTAGGCTCTCGCCAGGATGGGACAAGTGCTGAGCTACTTTTCTACCCTCCACGTGCATTGCGATTAATGATTTGTCAATTGCAGATCTCGTGTTATAGGATGTTCTGCTCGAAGAGGACGATGTCGCTCTGGTGGATTTTGTGCACAACAAACGATGGCCTTACCGTTACCCCACCCCCTCCTCTCGGACCCTGGGGCCCCCAAAACTCGAAGATATTGGATGTTCGATGAAGTCAAGTTTTTGGTGGAGGAGGCATAATGTAGATTTTGATGCTTGCCTTGTTCAGCAGCCTTTTGTCAGATTGGTCAGTATGAGGAGGGAGAAATGAATCAACAGTTGGGTATTAGGGCCATTTCTCAGGCGGAGCTCACCTACTGAGTGGTTAGGTTACAGCTACAAGAGCTCGTCGCTCGCGCACTTCATGGATACACAGTGTATATATATATATATAATGAAAGGGGTGAAACTAGCCAGAAGTCTTATGGTAGAACAATCTGTTTTTTTGATAACCACTATTACTCGCTCTGAACGTTTTTATTGTTAACTTATGTCACATTTGAAGCCACTATTTGCACCACTAGGTTGTCCAGAGCGATCTGAGAAGCTTTTTAGTCTTTGCTATCTCAGTCTAACTACCGGTAATGGCCAGTGCTTTTACCTCGATGCTAAAACGGTTCTAAGATCGCTCTGGACAACGTAGTGGTACAAATAATGACTTTGAACATGAGACAAGTTATCAGTAAAGACGTTCAGTGCAAGTTCCAGTGATAAATAATAGCACGTACGCGTATAATTTAATAACGCTCTCTACAGGTACGGATTGTTTTACGGTGTGACTTTTAGCCGATTTCACCCCTTTCATGATTTGATATACAGCAAAATGGCTTCGATTGGATTCACGATCAAACTCACTCGTCATTTAAGGGGGCCCTGATGGGGTGCTCCTGTTCCCTCATTATAGCTGAGCTTATCCTCCAGCACCTTGACGAGTACGTCCAAGAAGGATATCCCAATGTTGAGCTGTGGAAAAGATTCGTTGATGATGTTATAGCGGCAATGAAGAAGGAAGAAGTGAGTAAGGTGTTGGAAAAACTGAGCGAATGGAGGGAAGACCTAGGATTTACGTGTGAGGAGGAGGTAGAGGAAAGGATTCCAATCCTGTACGTCCAACTCCACCGTCATGAAGAGGGTTCCGTGGGTTACAGGCCTTATCAGAAACCAACAGCCATGATGAGGGGAATCGCCTATGTATCCGGACATCCGCGCAGCCAACTGAGAGCAATACCAAGAAACGAGTTTGTCAGAGTGGTGTGGAACTCGGTGACAGCCTCCGAGGAAAAGACTTTTCCTTGAAGAAGTAAAAGGTAGATTTGTGAGACTGGGATATCCACCAAGGCTACTAAACATGTTGATGAAGGAGGCTACAACAGCGAAGAAGGTGGAGAAAGCAAGAAAGGAGAAAAAGGGGAAAGTAGAGGAAGAAAGAGGAGAGGGAAACGAACCGAAGAGAATTGGAGTTACTTACCTGGGAGAGCGAAACGAAAAGCTAGAAAGGTTGCTAAAACAACAAGGCTTTATCACTTTTTTTCGAAACCCCGATGGGATTAAAAAGAGGCTTAGCAAGAGGAAAGGAGGTAACCAGCACCAAGTACATAGCAAAACGAAAATGAGGAAGAAAAAGCCCTCAGCGAAATTGAGAATGTTAGAAAAGGAGTCTATAAGGTTCCTTGTGGTGGCTGCGACACAGTCTGTATAGGAGAATCGAGAAAAGGTGTAAGAAGTCGAGTGAGGCAACGTATGGCAGATACGAGAAAAGAGGACTAGGAGAACAGCGTTGCAGCCCACCACAAGACCACTCGACATCTTATAAATTGGAAGAAGTCTACTACACTGATAAGGTCAAACTCTGCTAGTGATAAACATTTAAGATGCCTCGAGTCTCTGGCCATTGTAAGGCATGAAATTAATGGGAGATTCCTTATGAATCTACAACCACCATCGACCCCAGCCATCCAACATTCAGTGAGGGACGATTTGGCTAAGAGACTGCGAGCATGTTGGAGTGGCAAGCCAAACAGGTAGAGACAGGCCTTATAAGTTTTGGAGGCTACGGAAGCGCAAGATTCGAATCGTTAACGAAAACAGTGCAGTGTGATGTAAACTAGTGTAAAGAACTTTTCTTATGCCTGAAGAAGACAGCAGGAAAGAAAATATTACGTTTCTTCAAAGCTATCGAAAATTTGCATCAAGATAGACTAGTATTTCACTTTTTTGAGACTCTTGCATAAAATGACGAGTGAGTTTAATCATGAACCCTTTCATCATTATATATGTAGACTCTGTATCCATGCGGTGTGCGAGTGATGGACGACGAGCCCGCCTTAAAACGGTTACAGCTGTCCTTCAAAACCTACTTGGAAGCTCCATCCCGAAACCAAGGGCGATAGCATATTCAACCACTGTTGACTCCTGCTGAAGAAAGCATCATCTTTTCACGGAAAATCTATTTCTTTTGGAGTGAGGTCAATTTTTAACTCCATCCTTCACTGCCATAACTCATACCACAAGTCTTTTCAGAATTTGAGAATTTCTGAGAATTTGTTTTCGGCTAAAATCTCGATAAAGTGTTTGGGTAGTAACGAGTTCGGGTGACTTGAGGTTCTTCTGTATATCAGTGCATCCTTGCTAAGAATTAATTTAACTTTTGCACTTGCTATCGGACCGTTTCAATCCTATTGCTACAATTAAATCGTCAATTTTTTTTTTTAATACTAGTTGCGATGCTAATCGACGTACAGTCTGGCATGTGAACCCCAAGAATAGTCCCGATAATACTCAAGCCACCAATGAAGGGCAAGGACTTTTATCTGCAGCTGCCCGAAGGGTTTGGGAGGAACT
Organism: Lithobius niger; assembly: GCA_023313725.1. Lineage (NCBI taxonomy): Eukaryota > Metazoa > Arthropoda > Chilopoda > Lithobiomorpha > Lithobiidae > Lithobius > Lithobius niger. The sequence continues at coordinate 12,695 of JAHWFP010176109.1, read as the reverse complement.
ATACGTTTGTAAGAAACCAGTAAGTAAATGCTTGTAAGAAACAATTTTGTTATTGAAATCTTGTAGACCGTTTGGTTTAGCGCATCTGCTTCAAATGATTAAGGACTGTTTTATTGAAATAATGTGGTCGGTGTGCGCTCTGTCCGAGAATACATTGAAGAAGAGCACTGTGATCTTTGTGGTCGTCAACTTGCTGAGGAAGAAGTACAGCAGCAGCAGCAGTTTAGAAAATAAAAATGAAAAAAACATATTATTAATAAAACAATGTTTCACGCAATGGGGGAGGGGGTAACTGACCCCCATTAGTTCAACATGAATCAACGCAAGCAGAGTACATTTATAAACTACCATATTGCCATATTGTTCCAAGTGTAAGGTAACTCAAATATAAGATAAATCTCCTTGTAAATACCAAAATGCTTCGCCGGACCTTGAGAGATCACATCTGTATTTAAATTTTCATTTAAATTTTCCATACTCGTACGCTCAATCTCAACTTGAAAAATACAATCTCTGTATTACGAATATGGAAAATTTAAATGAAAACTTAAATAAAGATTTGTGGGCTCTCACGTTCCGAAGAAAATCAACTCACTCAACTAAGTTTTTAAGTTGTTAATTTTTAATCCACAACATGAAACATTTTCAGGCCAAAAACAAGTCAGATTGAAAACTACATTCCTGTAACTACATCCTGCGCTATAAGGGGTGTTTTAATTGAAAGTTGAGTTTTTTGGTGGCTCTTATTGCCCCCGTTGTAATTGAAATAAGTTAGCTATTGCCATAATGAAAGGTGTATGCTATGTCTACATCGATACAAATTTTAACGACCTGGTACTATATCGGTCCAGTTTTTAAAATTGTGCAGTTACCTATATCGAAAATTTGACCCCTAAATTTATTGTTATCAGTAGTGTAGTTTTCTTCAAAAGTCCAATAATTATTAAAATAAAAAAATTTAAAATCTTAATCATCAGTTAAAAGATAGCTAGAAAGATACTCAGTTATTTCCTGAGCAAAACGCCGCAAACTGCATGTCGTAATCTCGAACGGTTCCCGAGTTATCGAACGTTGCCAAAACCGATCAGATACCACAAATATCGGCAACCGTTCCAGTATCGTGCGGCCTTAGTGTACGCTATTTACCAAAATGTTCCTTGAATGTTACTAAACCAAGGTGTGAATTTGTTGGGTTTAACCCTCCAAGTGCCTGAAGAAGGTGGTAAATCTTCCAACAAGGTAAGAAGCCCACTGATATTCGCAGCTTGGTTTTGTAACATCCAAGGGGCATTTTGCTAAATAGTGTGCACCCTTCCTTATGATTTCTGAATTACCAAGAAATAAACAGTGAGACCCACAGCCTATCGTTACCTATTGCTGTGATGGATTTTAGCTTGTGGGTGTGAAGCCAGGCTTCATAATGAGATAAATCCCCCCCCCAGCTAGGTGTGTTCTCAGTAGTTTTGTGGCGTCATATATAATCAGGTTAGTTACTTAATTGTAAAGCTGTTCGACACCCATTATTTTAGTTCCAGTACCTATATTTGATTAACAAACTATTTTTCCGTACAGGCGATAGAAGAAGTGTTCAAGGTCACGTTACCCAGCCAGAACAAGACCCCAGAGCTGCCAATGATTCGTGACCAAATTTACGAGCTGTCAAGTAAAATATGGGTGAATTATGTTGAAGGCGAACGCAAATCTCACTGTAAAGCTACTTGGGAAATACAATCACAGTTACAATCTGTAAGTTTAGAGAGTTGTAAAATGCAACAAAGTCGTGGACGAATTGTTGTTCTTTATTTTCCAGCATAGTAGATCTTTTGGACTCTTATGTGAAGTTTTATTTATTCCAGAAAATACAGAAGGTGACTGGCGGGCTTTCCCGTTTAGCGAGTCGCAAGTCACGCAAAGAGGAGCCGGTTAGAGTGCGATGGTCAACAGTGTCCATGTTAGACGTGCAAGCGTGGTCCTTCACGCACATCGCCATCGTGCGGGACTTGGTCGAGCTGCAATACAAGCAATCTCAGCAGGTCAGACTTTATTTAGTACTTACAATAAAATATACAAAATCCAATACTTTTTCACAATGATTAGAGGCCGCCTAATTGAGGTTTAAATAGGGGGACAGAATTTATGTCTGGATTATTTGTTTCCCAACATGTTAGGTATTATAGAATTAGTACGTTGCCATTCTACTAGATGACACCTACAGTAAAGTTCATTTACAACGAAGCCGTTTTTAACGAATTTTACTTGTAACGAAGTAAAGTCACAATATTGGTTGGACGTCTACTCTGTCAATGCATTTTGGATTCGCTTATAACGAATTATATATAACGAAAATAACGTACAACGAACAAAATTGTAGATCAAATTAGGAATTTTAATTCTTTTATAACGAAATCCCTTTTTTCCCGGAATCAGAATGGTCTTGTGCACATGCACGAAACAGATATTCATTGCGGTACACAGAAAAAAATCAAATAAATGGCTTTAATAATTTCGGAGAACCATTTTTTTTTTAATTACGGGAGGTCATAAACTAGGCTCAAGTTGAACTTGAAATCTCCGTGTTGACAAAACGCATCCGAAAGTCGGCGTTTGTTAGGCTAAAAATCGTTGTTCCCACCTGATAAGCGATAGTGTGAAGATTTATAAGCTCCTTTTCCATTTCATTTGTGCATCGTGGCTGCTGATTTAATTTTTTAATGTTGTGAAACATCATCTTTCTTGTGATTTGCAACGATAAACTAAAACACAACCGCTCACGTGAAATCTGACGCGAGCGGCGGCATCCATGTTGAAATCGTGCATCAGCCAATGAGAGCCCGCCAAATCGGTCACATGGTGCCAACCGGCCAATGAGGGAACGCGATCTTCAATTGCTTTGGAAAGTTAGCTTGAAAGAGCCAGAAGCGGCCTACTACAATACGTCTGATTCGCTAATGCCAAGTGGCCGTCGAGAAAGTATGTTGACAAGCCTGGATAGAGGATAATTCCAGCCTTCCTACGAATCCAAGATGGCGGCGCCCAGTCAAATTGTTCGGCCGCTACCGCTGATCAAAAATAACCAATTTTCTGCTTTCTAACTTGAAAAAAAGAATGAGAACGACATTTTTGCAATTTTTAGTGAGTCTACACTCACCTAAAGTGTTTTTATAAAATTATAGATATCGGTACAACGTTTTCTTTTGCATAAATCGATGCACAACATGTCAGTTAGTGAATATCAGCTTCTTACTACCTGCAAATACTTACTTCAGTAATTATGCTTAAAATCATCATTTTACGCTATCACTGCTCATTTATCAACTAAAAAACTCCCTTTTTTAGCTTGTATCCAAACTTTCTCTCCTCTCCCGCCAGGGGCGCTGCTACTCCTAACTAGGAGGCCGCCATCTTGTTTGTTCCCCTCATCACATTTTGAGCACGTTGTTAGGGTAGGACGTGTTTGGCATCGCTGCCTTTGTTTTCTTGTTTGGAAGCAAAGTTATCAACTTTTCTGGGCAGAATTATGACCACGATAGAAGAATCAAACGATCTATTACGTGGGAGACTCAATTCGAAGAAATTTGATGCGTGTAGCTGCAAGAAACAGTCAAGAGATTTTCACCCTCTTTGCCGTGAGTGCAGGCCCTGCAACTTCGTCACTAAAGTATGTGAACTGTGCGATTTGCATCATCGTTCAACTATGAAGGACATTTTGCATACGTGGAAGAAATCGGATCAGAAAGCAGATCAAAGGGCCAGGGCAGCAACGGCAGGTTTGGTTGATGACGAAACGGCTGCAGCTTGTCAACCGGAGGGAGAAAATAAGATGGCGTCAACAAACGAAAATGACTTTGCTGAAGTTCACGAAAGTGTGGTGGTGTGGGATGATGCAAAGTTGTTTGATGATGGAGTAGGACAGGTGCCGTTCTCAAGTGAAGAGTTGCTGGCGTTGATGCAGACCACAGCCAACGTATTTTTTGATGCGAAAGCCACTTGTGTGGAGCAACGAATTACGAAAAAAAAAAAAAAAAGTTCGGCGCCCTAATGGCTGATATGCTTCACTTGTTGCAACCATTGTTAGCCAAAGAAGAAGAAAAATCATTGGATATTAGGAACCGATGTGTCTGTTGTGACGGGCATCACGTCGTGTCTGCGATGCAGTCGCCAGCTATGCAGGCGCCGTGCCGTCAGGGGGCGCCACGTGTCGGAGATGTTAAGACTGCGTCTAGATCAAGTCCGGCGGCTGTAATGAAGAGCTCGGCGAAGAAAGGAAAATCGCGGGTCAGGAAATGACAGTACTCAAATGGCCGCTCCCGGTGTGGGAAATAGCGGTTCGTATGAGCACTTCAGCGAAAAATCACGCAAAACTATAGGAGTAGTAAAGTCCAGTGAGGACAAATTTACGAAACGACTGGACATAATGAGTTTGTTTATGGCGTCAAACACCAGAAGAGCGTGAGGTTTAATTTAAAAAAAAAAAAAAAACCACCTGTATCGTTCCTGCCGTAAATCTCCGAGAAAAGGAGTAGGTTATAGGAACGATAGCACTAGTAAATAGCTATCTCTTCCCATCCGTAAATCACCGAGGAAAGGTGTAGGTCGTAGGAACGAGAACGCTGGTAAATAGCTATATCGTCCCTGCCGTAAATCTCCGAGAAAAGGAGTAGGTAATAGGAACGAAAACACTAGTGAATGGTTTTCTCTTCCCATCCCAGCCGTAAATCACCGGGAAAAGGTGTAGGTCATGGGATTGAGACCAAGATGTATGCGTCTGTCGCCGGACTGTAGGTTGGCATGGGACACACCCTCGTGTCGTGTCGTGTCGCCATCGTGTCGTCATCGTGTCGTGTCGTGTCGCCATCGTGTCGT
>JAHWFP010176105.1:3427-19981 GCA_023313725.1 Lithobius niger | reverse complement strand
GTCAATTACTGGCCGCAAGTTAGAGATATGCTGGAATCCTTTTTGTAGGAGACCAGTGGATACTTCCCTTACCTTGTACACTTGTGGTGAGATTTTCTCCACAATTGTGTACGGGCCCGTGTATTTTTGTTGCATTTTTGCAGCAAAATACGAGTGTTTGTGGGAGATAAAATGCCCACGTACCCAGACACGATCACCTACGGCGAATTCCAAGGGTTTAGGTATTCGAGCATTGAGTTTGGCGTATTCATATGCCCGATCTGATTGGCGTAGCCGACGTACTCGTGCTAAGGCTTTCCCTAAATTACTAGTAAGCGTGACAGCCCATAAGGGAAGGGGTCGTTCCAGGGCATCAGACATGGGGGGTTCTGTGCCAATATCCAGCTCTCTACCAAAATTTAAGTATGCCGGGATGTATCCGGTCCTCGAATCGATCGAGCTGTTAATAGATAGCATGAATAATGGCAACTTCTCATCCCAATCTCTGGGATTGCCCTCACAAAATTGTGCGACCATCCGACCGAGCTTCTTGCATTGGAGCTCAGCTGGACTGTTGGACGCTGGATGGTAAAGGGTGGTAACAGCTTGTTTAATTCCAAAACGCCTGTAGAATTCCGTGCTAATTTGGCCAGTAAATGATTGTGCATTGTCAGACACAATTTTCCTCGGTATCCCGAAAATCGGAAAAACCCGGTTTATCAATAATGTAACAAGCGTTTTCGAATCAAACTTTTTACAAGGAAAACATAACAATTAGCTGGTAAACAAATCTGAAACCACCAGAATATTACGGTTCTTACGTGGACTCTTGGTCATAGGAAGTCCCTGTTTCCAATCTAAATGTAGCGTGTGGAATGGATAGATTAGGGGGATGGTTTGCAATCTTCCAATGGTTCGTAAGACATGGCCTTTATAAGTTTGGCACGAATGACATGTTTTGACGAACCTATGTGTTAATTTGCTCATCCTTGGAAAGTACATTAGCCTTTGCAGGCGTGCTAAGGTTTTTCTAGCACCAAAATGGCCTCCCACAACAGTGCTGTGATTCAGCTCCAACACGTTCCTCTGTAAATTACGAGGAATAAACATTTCTAGATTGGACGACTCAGAGGGGTCGTCCGCAAGTTCGTAATAGTGATCAAAGATAGTGATAGTGATCGTAATAGTGATCAAAGATACGCTCTGGTGATCAAAGATACATCTGTCCAGATATTTACCTACAAATCTCTGTACAGCAACTGAACTTGCTTTCCAGGGTTCCCCCTGCAAAGCGAGCGCGAGTGTTTTCATAAATTCGTCACGTTGGGTCTCTGCCACAATCATTTCCACTGTTACCTGTGCAACCTCGATGTTACAGTTGAAACAGTCGTTGTTGAAGACATAAAATGGATGATTGACATTGGGCAATTTGACTTCCACTAGTGGCGGATTTATCCGACCTTCGTCAGGAGGTGAGGTTCCTTCATACATACGAGACAAACTATCAGCGGGTGCATTAAACCGGCCGGGTTGAAAAACCAACTTGGCCTCTAATGAAGACAAGAATACTAGCCATCGAGCAATTGCGCCCTCTGGTGTTTTTCTTGACGTCCATTAGGGTTAGCGGATAGTGGTCTGTTACGAGAAGTATATCTCCTCCTTCTACAAGGTGGCGCCATTTTTTCAATCCAAAAATTAAACTTAAACACTCACGTTCAGAACAGGATTAACGAGATTCAGCTGCTGACAGTCTCCGTGATGCCATGTCCACGGTGACAGTTTGGTCGCTGTCTGGTGCCTTCTGGCATAACAAACAGCCAATGCCAGTTCCGCTCGCGTCTCCGTACAAAATCCACTGCTTAGCTGGGTCAGGGTGGGATAGAATTGGTGCGTCCAATAAAGCACTTTTAATGTTATTAAACGCCTCATCTTCTCTAATACCCCACGTGAGTTGCTTTTGTTTACTACCACGCAGTATATCTGTCAATGCGGAGATTCGCTCGGCAAATCTCAGCACAAACTTTCTGAACCAAGACGCAAGGCCTAAGAACTTAGGTACCTCTTTTACAGTTTTTGGCACAGGCCAAGTTTGCAAAATCAGTACTTTGGCTGGGTTAGCTTTAACACCATCATCCGTCATTAAATAACCTAGGACCAATAGTTCCTTAACGCAAAATTCTGTCTTCTGAAAGTGTCCTGATAAGCGTTCTTCGCCCATCATGGACAAGCAAGCTTCCAGACCTATCAAATGATCGTTCCAAGCCCTATTGGCCAACGCTAAGTCGTCCACATATGAAGTGGCTCCTAGGTGGCTTACAGGTTCGACGCATTGCGTCATAGCACGACAAAAATGTGCCCCGGCATTTCGGAGCCCAAATTGAGCACGAAGCGGAATGTACTGAGCGTCAGTCGTTACAAACGATGCCTTTTTACCACTCTCGAGGTCAAGGGGTACGTGCCAATAGCCATCACGAAGATCAAAATTTGATCGATAGGGACATTTGTCGTAACGTGCTATGAGGGAATCAATGAGTGGCAGTGGGAATTTGTCCCGTGGGCAGGATTTATTGAGAGGGACAAAATCTATGACCATCCTTGTCCGTCCGTCTTTTTTTGCCACCAGAAAAACCGGACAACAATGTTCACTGAAATCCGGAACTATTACTCCCATGTCAAGCATGTTTTTAATATGCTCAGCGACCTGCTGTCTGCCTAAATAGCTTAGGGGATAGGGACGGCAAGCTACTGGAGGAGCTCCTTGAGTATCAATCACCATATCTGGGCAATGCTTAAATTTACCCACTCTGGTAGAAAATACATGACGATAGGAAGCTAGTAAACAGAAAAGTTGTTCTTTCTGCTCGCCATTTAATATAACAATTTTGTCAACTTTCTCTCGGATCTCCAAGGTTGGATGTAGCTCTGCGCTGCCAACAATAGCACCTACAGTTGGGGGAAGGACGCGCAAAGGATTGCGACGAAGAGCATACACGTCTCCTTTGTAAGGATGCCAAAACCAATAATTCTTTTTAAAATTCAAAATCATGCCTGACCAAGTCAAAAAGTCTGCACCAAGAATTATTGGCTGAATAGCATTTGGCACCTCGATAAATGGGTAAATAAAATAATGGGTCTTAATTTGGATAGGAATTACGAAAAACCCAGGGCAAACTGCCCAGCGCCCATCAGCGGATCTTATTCGATACTCCCTTTTTCTAAATTTAAAACCCAAACTTACAAGGTCATCATGTAAACCTTCGTGAACAAAACTAAAACTCGAGCCTCCGTCTAAAAGAGCGTCAGCAATTTCGTCCCCAATTCGCACACCAACGTAACCACAAGGGCTATTTTGGGGCTCATTAGGTCCTTCAACTATTTCAGGGAGGTCGAAATAATCTAGTTTTTACCTTGATATCCTCTTGGTATTCGTCGAGGATCGTCAGGTAGCTGGCCCCCGTACCGATAATGTGGCGGCGATGGTACCACATTACCAGCCTTAGCGGGGCGCCTTAAACATTTGGGTAGGCCGGAGCGTTCGGGTTAAGGCCAGAAGTAGTTTGGGGAATCTGACTAACGTTGTTTCTGGCCAAATTTCTGCCGTACTCAACTCTTAACTCGGGGAACTTAATCCAACAACGTTTAGCTGTATGGCCTGCCTTGTAACATTCACTGCAAGTTATCATTTGTCTCTGCGGCCTAACTGACTCTTTCTGATCTAAGTTAGCAAATAATGAAGTTGATTTGGGCTTAGTTTCAACCACTTGGGCTGACTGATTTGGCTCAATGCTAACAGCTGGCTTTAAGTTTGAAATTAGCTTAGGGATTGAAAGGTTGCCAAGCCTAATAGCCTCAGTTATCTGATTAGTCTGATGACAGCTATTTGAGTCATGTGTTGTGCTGTTATGCAGCTGACAAAATTTTTTGGTAATAGCAGGGGCCGCCGCTGCAACTGGGTTGAGTGCCGGAACCTTTACATAACTACTTGATCGTGACACATTCGGGTTAGTCGCGTTTGGTGAGTAAGCAATTGCGTTACCAGTTGCTAAGGGGTTAAATTGCATTTTTGCATTCAAGTAAATTTCCATTTTAGTTGCATAATTGTAGAAGTCAATTAAGGTTGAACTATCCCCTTGACACGCATAGGGTTGGAATCTCTCGCTTAAATTCTGCTTAATGATTTCCACAATTTCTTCCACAGAGTAACTGCCATCCAGCTGTTGTGTGATAGCTTCGCAACGTTTAAAAAAAGCTTGGAAGCCCTCATTAGGCCCCTGAATAGTCGTTCTCAAGGCTGCAATTAAACGACGGTTTTTAGATGGTGGATGGAAGGTATACCTAAATGCAGTTGTGAACTCCTTATAAGTACTGAAAGGTGGATTCTGCTTAAACCACATGTAAGCCTCTTGTCTTCAGTTAAACACAAGGGTACGCACATAGATAAAAATTCGTCATCCGAATAACCTTTTATTTCTTTTATCTTAGTTAACTGTTAAAAACGTAAAGGCTGGGGTTGAAGATGACAACCCAGAATATTTAGGCAAGTCCACAGGTTTCATTTTAATTTCTATCCCCTTCGACTCCCTAAGTGACAAGTTGGGTTTACTAGGAACCTGTAAATGGTTAATTAAGGGATTTAGAACAGTTTCAGGATTAATGAAAGGTTTAATCGTGCTCTCCTTTTTTGAGACCTGCAATTCTTTAAGGGCCTCTGTCATTTTCCTAACCTCAGCCTTTAAACTTTTCATTTCTTCTCTTGCAGATTCAGTGCTGGAACGCAACTTGCTTACTTTACTGTCTACTCTGATTTTTAAGTTTTCAGAAGATAGTGAGCTTGATGATGTTGGAGCAACATGTTTAGAAGTTGGGGGTACCTAACCAGATTTTTTTAGTTTAACTGCGCCCTTTTCTACCCTTGTAAAATCATGAAAAGGAAAATATTTAACCAATTCATCTGGATATCCACTAGCTTTTTCTCCCTTATCCAGAGTTAATGATTTAGCTTTTAAAAACTTATTAGTAGCAACTGGGGCATTTAAACCAATTGGTTGACAAGATTGTTCTCTTAAAGGGCCAGTAAAACCAATATTTCTAGGAGGTATCCTTAATTCTACATCACCACTTACGCTGTTGTTCACCCAGTCCGCACATCTACTCCATCTCTCATGGTCAGTTGCAGAAGAGCTAACACTTGAGTTTTTATTTTTCCTACTATCCGTTGGTGGTAAGGATGCAGAAACTCTGGGTGGTGCAGTCAACCTCATTGGTGGAGTCACTGGAACCTTTCTTGAATGTTCTACAGGATTGGACCTTCTCTTGGGTTCGACCACTCCATACTTTGCGGCAGGTAGAGATTCAAGAAGCTTATTGACTTGGTCTTCAGTTAAATTTAAACTAAATTGGTCAGTCTTCTTTCCTTCTTCAGCTTCCACGTCTCTTGAACAGCTGATGGATAAATCATCAGAAGAGTTGGAATCAAGATTTACTAAATCTGGAACCGTCTGGCAGTCTCGAAATTCCTGACCACTAGCTTGTTTTCTTAAGAAATTTCTACTTGGTTCAACATCAGGCTCACTTGGTATATCTTCATCCTCATCGAATTCTACATATTTACCAGGCTTAACTTCAAACACTCTTCTTACAACCCTTGTTTTTACAGCAACTTTCCTCTGCAACTTAGAATGCTGGACTAAGGAAGGCATAGTGTTCTCTTCTTGGACTTGAATTGTGCTTGGCCCTGATAAAAATTGCTGCTGTTGGAAGTACTTCTCCAGCAAATGACGTCTGAATTCATTGTTCCTTTTTTGGTTTTCCATGACTCCCTCATCGTGTAGCCTTCTAACATTGAGTGGATGGTTATAATCGTCAATTGAGTGGGATCTTCTGACAGAAGCTTGAAGTATAGAAGAATCAATACGGTAGTCTCATCCTGGCACAGTTGCATTATGAAAATCTGAATAGAATGGGTTTGTTGCCTCGAATTCTACTGGAAGATTGACGTCTGAAAACATGCCAAAATTAATGGACGGGTCCTCTCCTGACATTTCTTCTGGGGACAACACTGCAGGCGATTCCACTTGCTCTTCATTTTGCAAAGCAATTAAACTCTCCTCAGCCTGATTTCTTCTAAATATTACCTCTTCTCCTGGTGTAGAGACTGCAACTGGCTTAAATCCTTGAAGCTTTTCACGGGCCTTGGTAAGACGAAAATTATAACGATTCACATCTTCACTCATTATTGAAGTGGCAAAAAAAAAAAAGAGGCTTCACAAACTGGGAGGAATCTGTACTTCCATACTGATAACCCAGGCTGATAAAAGTTACCTTTTTTGGTTTTTACACGTTTTGGCCTAAACTTTCACTTTCCAACATCTTATTTTTCTGTTTAGCTGATGCACGAAAAACTGCAGGGACTGGGGTCGGTAATGTCGGGCGGAATTAACTTATGAGATGGGTTGGAGTGAAGGATGGCTCAGTGATGGAACGAAATTACTATTGAAACAGGAGTTGCCATTGATGTTAATTTAATGTTCAGTTCTAAGATGTTTGGGCTCGCCTGCCATGACATTATCCCTGCCAATAATAATACTAATGGGATGAGGGTGATTGTAGTGAAAGATTTGGGGCCATGAATAGTTAAATTGGGGCAGTTGGAGGACTAATGGTGGACAATTTCTAATATATTTAGAAAGGAGGACTTACTTGGTTACAGGAAAAGAACAGAATGAGGGTTGGGGATTTTACTATATTGTTACCCTAGCACTGAGCTATTACATTGTTGGCTAGGCATTGCACCAATTTACAATCTTATATTATAGGGTACAGAAGTTCTACATTGTTTTTAACAATTGTTCATGGCAATACAGTGTACAGAGAGTTGTTGGAGGAAAAAGGCAAACCGAGAAAGAGGTCTGCCAGGCAATGTCGATTGAGTCAAAGTAGCTAAGACCACCGTGAGTGCAACGTCCAGCAGGGCTGACGAGTGTCGGGTCACCATGGCAGATCAATCACTACACCACTGTCCACCGGTTTTTGTTTTTGAAAAAAACGGAACATTAGAAATGCATACATATGTTTAAGTTCCGCCGTAGGTTTGTCCCATGATTATTATTTGATGGCAACACATTAGCGTGTTTCTAGATTTCGCATGAGTCATCTCGATGAGTAGTTGATTCTGGATTGTTGCAGTATCATGGCAAACAATCGCTGAAACAATTCAACTGTCTTCCCGAAGCCCGCATTGAAAAAATAAATGACTAACAAAAACGTCAAGTGTGCCGTAAAAAAGGGGGTTATATGATTGAAGTTTCACTTTACTTGTTAAAATGTACACGGATAAAATTTGGATAATTTTTAATTGAAATAATCAAATGCACAATTGAGAAAATTGCATCTGTTTAAGTGCTGTTGTGCTTTACCTGTCATATATTTAACATGTAAAGCACAACAGCACTTAAACAGATGCAATTTTCTCAATTGTACATTTGATTATTTCAATTAAAAATCATCCAAATTTTATCCGTGTACATTTTAACAAGTAAAGTGAAACTTCAATCATATAACCCCCTTTTTTTACGGCACACTTGACGTTTTTGTTAGTAATCCGTGTACCTTTTGTACGGCTATGGCGTCTTGCTACAAAGGTTTATGCATGCATTGTTGCTGGCTACTTTGAAACAATTCAACTCAGCTCTGAAAGCCTGTATTCACGAAATAAATACGTCATCCGATCGTTTCTAGCTGCCAATTTTGAGGCCAACAACGTAGCTTAGTTTGGTTTAAATCTATATGCATTTAGCTGAAATATGGAGTCTTTCATTTTGTCCTTCAACAATGAACTTTTTAGCAAAGACATAACACGTGCACGAAGAATGGACCTGGAGTTTGCTGAGTGGTATTGTTCCCAAATTACAATGGTTAAAACAATGTATAACAATCAAAATGATCGTTCAGGGACCCGTAACTCCGGAATGGATGGACCAATCGAAAAAGTGGTCTCTCTGAGGATGAAGCCCAGGGAAAAGATCATGTTTTAGATTTTAGGTAGGTGCAGTAGTTTTTTCTGAAACCGTGTCACACAAGAAGAAGAAGAACAACAACAAGTGAACAGTTTTCAAGTTTCCGTGTGGCTTCCTACTTTTACTCTTGCACGGAATTGCATAAAAGTTGGTGTAAAGTTAGGAAAAGTTGCTATCTATTATCTGGCCAAGTTTGGTCGAAATATATCGAATAGAAACGGGGAAATTAATAGTTTTAGTTTTGCTGGAGAGAGGACTTCAATCATATATATAGCCGTGTATGATAAGTCACTTAGTCATGTAGGCCTCAAAATTTAAGACTTCGTACCCTATGGTTTAAAACTTGAAGATTTAAGAAAAAATCAAGACCATTTAATTTTAGTTCTCCACAACTAGCTAGCTAACTCAAACAACGACATGTTACTTTCCCTGCACCCAACCATAATTGTTGCATCTTGTTCTAGTGAGCTATAATCCGATATTGTAAGCCTCGCCTATTGTAACCCCATTGTTACATGTTGCAGCATTGTAACATTTTGACATTGTTAGCCGCTAGCGATGGCGTCGGACGTCTTCGAATTGCTGCAGGAATGCAGAGCATTAGGAATCGTTACTGAACAGAATATCAAATCAGGGGTTGTTTCTCGAAAAGTATACCGTGAAGTGTGTGCTGAGGCAGCAACCAGAGGCATCGACTTAGAGGAACTAAAGCAGAATGGTGTTGAAGATGATATGGATGATGATGGTAAGGCTGATGAAGATGGCGGCAACAATAGGGATGTAAACAATAGAAGATAAGATAAAGAAGACGGCGTCGAGCAAAGCTCAAAGACACCCCCCCCTCCCAAAAAAGAACCCAAAGGGATTAGCCCCTCCACGCATCAAGGCGTGCCTTAAAGCAAGACAGGTTGGGTGCAGAAACAACAGAGACAGGCAGAGAATTCCATGGGTTGACCACCCGCTCACAGAAAAAGCGTTGTCTGATATTGAGCCGGGATAATTTTCCCCTCAGTTTGAAATGATGTCCATGAGTACTGTTAGGTCTAAGAAGAAAAAAATTGGAATAATCAATATTGAGAAGACCATGAAGAAGCTGGTAGGTGAGAATATCGTCTCCTCTATCAAATCTTTCTTGTATAGAAGGCAGATGGAGACGGTGAAGTCGATCGGAGTAAGTGAGTTTACAAACAGCTGGACACCATTTGGTGAGTCTACGCTGGCACTTTTCAAGTTTGTCAAGGTGAGAGGAATAGCAAGGGCGGCAAACTTGTGAACAGTAGTCAAGGATAGGGCGTATGAAAGTTTTAAAAAGCATGGCAAAGAGGTAGGAATCGAAGTATGAGAATTTTTTTAAGACATAGTGAGCTTTGCGGAAGACTTTGCGAGTGACATTATCAATATGTTTATCAAATTTAAGTTTATCGTCAACAATAACACCAAGATCTCGGTGATAAGTAACTTGCTCTAGCTGCTGACCAGAGAGAAAATATTTGTTGCGGTTGTAGTACTTCGTACAGGAATGCAGTCAATTATGGAAAATAGGGGGCTCAGAAAAGTACGAACAATGAACGAGAATCAGTGATTCCGCAAGTTTAAAAAAATCTTCAATGTTTCCAGTCGTGAGGAACGATAAACTGCAAATCGATCCACAACGAGGAAGGCAATGAACTTGAAAAGGATGTATGAAGGAGGGCTGAATAACGTCAAGATGACTCGGTCTGTAATTTTCTTTTGTGGTGACTATGGAAGAACGCATCTAACTGCACAAGTGTTCAGTGCGGCTGCAAATATTGTTGGCAGTCAGGAGATTTAAGCAATATGCACCCTTCGTGCTGGAGGTGCATTCCAAGTTGTTTTAAAGAGCTCTTCCGCGAAGAAGAAGCTGCATCCATCTCCATCAATGACGACACAGTACAAATCTGCGATTTCCATGATCAGCACATCGATGCGAAACTCCACTGGTTACCATACGAGGTCACTACAAATGATTTCAGTGCTACGATTCGGCAGTTTGGTGTGCTAGTCTTGCATTCTTTCGAACAAATGTCAGTAGGCGGCCGTGATGTGTGTGCTTTTGGAGCGCGAATGATTAAGTTCCGCCATCGCGACACAGTTACCCTCGATGACGTGCCTGAAATTTTTTGCGTTAGAGGCATCCCATGTTTGATCATGATAGCAGACCGCGCACCGCGCTGCCTGCGCTGAGTCATGCATGGGCACTTCCACTGCGAATGCGCGAGTATAGAGTGTGTGGTGTATGGGTGTTACCGGAATCCGAGGGATCTCTGCCCCCACCTCAGAGTAATAGCAGTATAGAGAGCAGAAAGAGAGCGTGTCACTCAAGCTCGTCACTCAAGCTCCAATGCAAAATGAGGCAAACCAGGCTTCAGCTGCTACCCTTCCTCGTTATGGAAAGAAACCTACACCGGTTCGAAATGTGGTGCCATCAGCTGTTAGTGATTTTAATGTGAGTGGTAATGCTTAACATGCATCGGACTCAGAAAAGCATGGCAGCACCTGTAGTGAATCAGAAGGGAGCTTTCGTAGTGTGCCTCCATTGAAGAAGAAAAGAATGAAAGCTCGTCAAAGGAAGCAGGCTGCAGCAGGCAACACAACCAGCAAACAGTCAGCAAACGACCAGCTACCTGCACAGCAACTAGCAAGTGCAGGATTGTTTTGTCTTCCCGGTCCGGTTCCCTCTGCACCAGTGGTTCCTACTGTGTCACTGCAATAAAGTAGCAAGTGGAGTCGCAATGACGGGCAGATCTCCAGTTATGTGTGTGAGATGCAAGGTGTGGTGTCGTCCCAGTGTACTCCAGAGACGAGCGCAATCACCGTTTCACTCAGTGCCAGTGGCTCCAGTGATGCTGGTGCGAGTGCAACTGCGAGTGTGGTCATGGTGCAAGAAGTGCAGTCATGTGCAAGAAGTGTGGTCATGGTGCGTCAGCTTCGTACAGGAAAAGTGTGCAGGGCAAATTTTGAATAGGGAAATATACAGCACTTGTATGACGAATGCCAGTAGAGATGTTGAGGGCATCTAAGTCTGTCACCTTCACAAGCGCCTTTTCAATTAGATCATGGAATGCGCATGGTTTGAATAGTAAATGGGGGGGGGGAGTAGAAAGCATTCTGCAATTTGTAGATGTGCTAGGTGTGCAAGAGGCGCGCATCAGCAGCGGCTATGACGATTATGATTATATATCTAATGTTGGTTGTGTTGAATCTCATTCTGAATCGAATGTTAAAGTTTTTGTAAAATGGAATGTTCCCTATCTCAAGGTTTTGCATCGTCGTGACCGAGAGATAGATGCATGCAGTATCAAAATTTGGATGCTTCGAAAATGGGTCACTGTAGTATTTCTGCTTGCTACCAAAAGAATGACAGGAGTTTCGTGGCACTCATGGTTGCAGCAGTTTCCGTCCCCATGCATTATCGCTGGGGACTTTAATGCCCACCACTTTGCTTGGGGGTCAGCGAAATGCGATATGAGTGGTAATCGTTTCGTTCAGGCTCTTAACAATCTGGATTTGACAGTACTGCACAATGGATGCCCGACGTTTGTACTCTGGCAGAATGGAGTCGCCAGAGTCATGTCTTGATTTCTTCCTCTGCTCACCTGAGCTCTCGAATGCCTTTCGCTTCTCGGTCTCTGATGATCAGAGGGGAAGCGATCATTTTCCAATTTCCCTGTCTCCTCTAGTCAATGTTAGTAATCATGGCATTACTCGGCGTCGTAGGCCGGTGGCTGATAATGGGTCATTTGAGAGTGGTGTCGGAAATTTTTACCATGTTAGAGGTTTCCCAGTCAGACTGAGGCCATTCGACAGCACCAGAGGCCTGTTTGGTGGACCACTTTGTGTACTGTTGCGGTTAGGGATAGGAGGACTGCCTATAGGCACTGGAAAAGGACCCCGTCCTATGAGTTATGGCTTGTATGTAGGGCCACTATTTGTAAATCAGCTTACCTTATCCGTCAAGAAAAGACCTGTTATGGCATGCGTGTTTGCCAGGCGGTGGCGAGCGCTGGCAACTTGTCCTCTGCGTGGTGCGCACTCCGCCAGCAGGACAAGAACTGCTCGATGGTCTGAGCGTATTGTCAGGATGACAATGGGAATCCAGGGACATCTGTTCTTTGCAAGGAGGCACTAGCTGATGCATTCAATGCAAGATTTGCCAGCGTGTACACTCTCCCGAGTGGGGAGCGCCCGACCGAATCCTTGGCACCGTTCAAGAACAGTCCTGAAACGGATGCTCCATTTTGCGAGTCAGAGCTGCGCTCTGCTTTGGCTGAGTGTAAGCAGGGCAGCACAGTTGGGATTGATGGTATCTATTATCTGAATTTGCACCAGTTGTCCAAAACGGGTCGGGAGGAGCTTCTTGCCTATTTCTAGTTGCTCCTGGACGGAAAGGAGGCTATTACACACTACTGAATGTGTACTATTCTCGTTCCGGTACACAAACTGGGGTGCCTACGCTCAGACCTGAGCAATTACAGGCCGATAGCCTTATTGTGCCGTGTGCGCAAAGTTTATGATCGCATATTAATTTCTCGACTGTTGTGGTTCTTGGAGTTCCATGGATGCCTCTCCAGCATCCAGTTTGGGTACCGGCAAGAGTGCAGTGCTCAAGATGCCACCTTGTTCTTTCTGAATAGCATTCGTGAAGCCTGGGCTCACGGCCTAACTGTGGTTGCAGTTTTTCTTGATATCCGCGCAGCCTATGACTCGGTTAGCATGTCATGGGAGAAAGCCACGCTCAGAAAAATGGGCGCTCAGATAAATGGGTGTCGGCTGCCTCAGGGCTCAAGCAATCATTGCCCTCCTACGAGAGAGGATGTTCATTACCCGTGTCAATGGATGCTAGTTTGCGCAAGTGTCGACGGACCGCGGATTACCTCAGGGCCGGGCTGTCTGAGACCGGTCTTATTTGCGATTGCAATCAACGGGGGTTTTTGTAGAGATGGAGCAAGGTGCCAACATCGTCTGCTGTGCGGATGATGTTGCTCTTTGGTTTATAGGATTGGATCTGTTGACTTTAGCCAACTATGCTCAAGAAGCAATGGATCGGGTTGGACAGCCTCTCTCGGTCCATGGCCTTTCTCTGGCGCCAGCGGAGACTGAGTTGATGGTCTTCTCTCATTCTCCTGCAATGCGCTCCACTCCTGTTCGTGTAAATGTTGCCGGAGTGACTGAGAATGCTGTTCAGAGAACGAAGTATTTGGACGTCTGGCTAGATTGGTGATCTTGAGTGGTCAAGACATGTGTCATTCCTGAGAGAGAAGATCTCCAGTCGTGTATTGATTCTCAGGGCTCTAACACACCACCGCAACATGAAACGGCGGGCATTGCTGTCCGTGTATCAAGCGCATGTTAGAGCGGTGGTGGACTATCACCTTCCATTTCTTATGATGACAAAATCACCACCACCATGCCATTCAGGTTTCTCTCAATGATTGCCTGATGGTTGTCACTTGTTGTTTGGTTTCCATTCCAGTACAGGCACTGTGGGTGGAAGCGGGAGAGCCACCTGTTCACCTTCGTGCAGATGAGTTATTAATCTTGCTCTGCCTGTGCAACGTTAGTCGTGGTGTGTTGCACCCAGTCGCCAGTGTTCTACGAGACTTTTCCACCCTCAGTGCGAGAGAGTGTCGGCACCTAGGAGTTGGGGGGGCGCAGAATGATGTTCTTAGCAGACCCGAGTCTCGTACACACCATGAACGTCTATCCATTTGCCCGCCTTGTCCCTGGCTCTGGTGCCCCTTTGTCGGGGCAGTATTTCTGCCCAACAGTGCAACATCATGTTGCATATTTTGTTATGCATCATACCAGGTACATAGTGGGACAGGGGGAATAGGTGTTTTCATTCCTAGTTTTAAAGTAGAAGTCTGGCGTGCACTCGGTCTCGTTGCTTCCAGTTACATGTGCGAGCTTGCGGCCATATCTGTCGCGCTGGACATTGCAATGGATTTACGGCTGCCTGAGTTTGTTATTGTTACAGACTGGAAGTGTTGTTTGTCCTCTATCCAGAGCAGCATTGAATCGCTGCAAATGAAAGACCCCATGATCTACTTGGTGTGTTGGAAGCTGTGGGGTGCTATGCCAGTGTCCCAAGCTTAGATTGGGTGAAAGGTCACTGTGGTCACGGTGGGAACGAACATGCTGATTTCATTGCCAAATGGCTGTCTCATCGGCCTCATGCAGTGTCTCTGTTGTTCGTTCTGTCAGTTCGTATTGAGTGACGCTCTGAGACAGGACCTTACGTGAATGGAATAATGAGTGGGCTAGTGCAACAACAGGTTGATTTCTCTTTAGTATTCATCCGACTTGCTCGTATGACCCCTTGCTTAATGATCAACCGTACTGGATGGCACGTTCCTTGTCCCACCTCAGGACAGGGCACTCGCTTCTCCCGTCCCACATTCAGCGGCTGGGTTGGAGTATGTCTGCTGCCTGTGAGTGTGGCGATGTTGGCACAGTGACTCATTTTAAAATTAAAATAATAATAATAAAATAATTTTTTTGCATAGCACGCAAAAAGGAACGGGAAGAGCAAGCCACTAACACCCATCCTAAATTACAAAATTACAATCAAGGCATGGGGTTCCTAACAAAATAAACAAAATAAAACTCTTTGCAACCGAAACAATGGCCAACACTTCCTCAGTCATTGAAGGTTCTGCGTAAAAATTTGTCAAAATTGACACCGCTTATGCAGCTCTTAAATATTGAAAGTGATCCTGATACAACTACTGGAGCTGGTAGTTCATTCCAGCAATTGACAATTCGATTACTAAAAAAGAACTTCCTAGTGTTCGTTCTAAAAACAGGTACCACAAGTCGCCAAGAATGTCCCCTAGTCCGATTTCCGGGACGAAGCTCAAAGAAGGGTTCGGAGTTTACTTTTAATTTACCATGCAGAAGTAGATAAGTTAGGCACAAGTCTGCCTTGACCCTATGTAGTTCGAGAGTTTCAAGTCCCAACCTGTTCAAGTGCTTATTATATGACAGGTCTTTAAAACCAATCAATGATTTTGTAACGCTATGTTGTACGGACTCGATTAAGTCGATGTCCTTAAGCAAGTGCGGGGACCATACCGGGCTCGCATATTCCAGTATAGGTCTTACATAGACCTTGAATGCCCAAATCAGCATTTTGGGGTCACCAGAGTGGAAGAATTTTTTTTATTATTGCCGCTCTTTGTCTAGCCGCCAGTACGATTTTACTGCAATGGGTACCAAACATCAGATCATTTGTAAACCAAATGCCCAAGTCTTTCACGATGGGTGTTTCGGGTAGTCTCTTGCAGCCTGACAGAAAGTAGTCCATGGAAAAATTATTTCCTCCCAAATGAAAAACCTCACATTTGTGTTAAGCCAATGAGAGATTCCACTTACGGGACTGCTATTGCGAGCCCTCTAATAGCCCGAAATGGACATGCTTAGGATTTTCTAAAAGGTGAAGGTGTATTCTTTCCATAAATTCTAACAGAAATTATTTAATTTAGATAGGGACCGTGCCATGCCCATTTAAAAGCGAAGAGATTATGGCATACCTGCAAAATCGTATGTTGAATTCAAAGTGCTCTTGCAAGCCGTCTAATACTCCAAAATGGACATGCTTAGGATATTCTGAAATCGAGGGATCTAGTCTTTCCATCAATACCAACCGAAATTGTTTAACTTAGATAGGGACCGTTCTATGCCATTTAAAGGTGAAGAAATAATGGCGTAGTGGCGAAAGCGTATGGTGATTTTGAATTCATAGTGGTCTTGCGAGCCTAGCCCGAAATGGACATGCTTAAAATATTCAGAAAGGTGGGAGTCCATTCTTTCCATCAATCCTAACGAAATTGTTTAGTGACGTCATAGGTCGTCCGCTTGCGTCGTTATGAAATGTCGCCCCCCCCCAAACGCCACCCCTATGACGTCATACAATGTCGTCCCTTGTGACGTCATATAATGTAGCCCCCCAAAAGGTCGTCCCTCTATGACATCATACACATGGACGTGCACGAAGGGATGTACATAAAGGGACGTACACACAGGGACATACACACAGGGACGCACACAGGAAGTGATGTCATAGTACCATCCCAAAAGATCACCCCTTTGTGATGTCATACAATGTAGCCCCCCCCCCCAAAAAAAAAAAGTTGTCCCCTATGACATCATACACATGGACGCGCACGAAGGGACGTACATACATGGACGTACAAACAGGGACGTACATAAAGGGACACACACAGGACGTGACCATCCCAAAAGGTCGCCGCCCCTCCTCTTGTAATGTCATGAATATCACCTCTCAAAAGGCCAACCTTATGACATTATACACATGGATGCGCACGAAGGGACGTACATAAAGGGACGTACAGTATCGTACATACTGGGACACATACAGGAAGTGATGTCATAGTACCGTCCCAAAAGGTCGCTCCCTTGTGTATAATGTCATAAGGTTGGCCTTTTGAGAGGTGATATTCATGACATTACAAGAGGAGGGGCGGCGACCTTTTGGGATGGTCACGTCCTGTGTGTGTCCCTTTATGTACGTCCCTGT
>JAHWFP010176098.1:0-10396 GCA_023313725.1 Lithobius niger | reverse complement strand
AGGCTATTAGATAGTAATACTGGGTATGGGGTTAACATTATGGGCCTAAGTGTTGCTAAGATGTGGTGCCCACAAGTGACGACACCATAAACGCTAACTGAAGGGAATCTATCCAAGAAAGCTACTCTATCCATTTTTCGTGTCACATATAGTCAGTACCTGCTTACGGTTTTCGACAAACTTGCAAGAAATATTTGGCTGTTTGTCTGGCTAAGTAACAAACTCCGTAGCGATCTGGGTGTAGCGATGTTAAGAAAGTTTTGCGTCTTAAAAGTGTGGACCATGTAGGAGTAAGTTTAGGGCCTGAGTCAGTCGATGCTTATTCTGTTTGGGGTTTGGGTGGAACCTATAGCATTAGTCGTAACACGTGCACGGACATTAAATACTCAATAAGACTGAAACTAGAAGGGGTTGCGAAACTTCTCTTTCTCTCTATGCGTAACGGCTTCAGAAGGTGACCAAGATATTTCATCATCAGTCAGTCTCCTCGGCTTTGTAACTTTTAAAAGGGGTCTAGTTTCATGTGTTGCACTTCAGTTCTGTTTACATCATCGACTGCTAGTTTTAAAGTGCTCACAACTGGTTAAAAAAATCCTTGTGATTGGGACCCGTCCACCAAATTCCACCGCTGATTGAACCATTTTTTAGTTACGTCCTTTTGAGTTCCATAGTTTCGTGTTTGTCTCCATTTTTTTTATAGGCATAACGAATGTTTGTATTGCCCTCGTTTAACGTTTTATTAATTGATAAAAATACTAGAAGGCGTGTACTAGCATGCACTATGCAACGTTTTAAAATCTCAAAATTCTATGTCAGGGCCAACTTGGCTTTTGTAGACATGTTTTAAATTTGCATTGTCTTTGACTACTGTTCTTTCGTTCTGAAATGCGAGTTCTTCTGATGGAAACAAATCGATTTGCGAATAATAAAAAAAATGATACGTTCCGCTTTTTTTCCATCAATTTCAACAAGTATAGATAGACTGCAAAGTTTGTATTTAGGCTGGTATAAATAAATTTGTCATAGTCAAGCCATGCTTAATTTTACATGAAATTAAACAGATTCGTTTTCCATCGTAGTGATCTATTATTATCGATCGATAAATAACTATGGCCTATTATTACACACCTGATATTCAAGAAATGGATGAAGTTTTGGTTCATTATTAGGCAAAAAAAAAGCCAAGTTTTTTAATTTCCATTGTTTATTTACACATTTTTTAATACTTAAAATACCAAACCAACAAAACCATCATCCGATAAGTTGTCATTGGAACTGTCGAATTAGGCAACTCCAAAATCTACGCTGCACCATTATTTCACCTTGCTGGGGGCTTCACCAATAACGTAGGTTACAATGAAGGAATTTTTCTCGTGGCTTCTATCAGGTTTAAAGTGTTTTAAAAATGTAAGTTAAACCATGGTTCATCAATAACATTTCTGTTTAGTTTGCCTTTAGTTTTGTGAACATTCTTATACACTCGTGTTCTAATTATGCCCTTTACCTTCTTTCTCCATTTCACAAGAGGGGTAACAGGAGAAAGTCGTGTGTATAGAATTAGGATAATTCAACACAGTCAAAGCTACAGGTTTCTGCTCGTACCACTCAATCTCCAGTTTTTTTTACAATATCCCGTTCAAGATATTTCAGCATTTTGGGGGGGTTCCGGGTTGGTGGGTGAAATCCAACCTTTATATTTTGATTTTTGTTTGAAACCTGAGACGCTGCATCCTTTAAGTTTTTAAACTGTATGTCAGGAGACTAGGCATACTTTAAACCATGGTTAATCTTGTACCGTTCTTGCTCATAACTTTCAGCAAGTCTTTTTGCAAGAGATTAAAGGGATGTTTGCCAGGTCGGTTGAGACATTTTGAGATTTACTGATTATCTTTACTCCTTTTTATTTAATATGTATTTAAAGAATGACCGATAGTTGAAACGATTTAAGGGGTGTTCATCCTCCAAATAACCTTTAAGGTGGTCTGTTAAATCACTTCCAATCAAAAAAATTACTGCAAATCTTTGCACTGAAGCAGAGAGTCTTCATTAAAGACTTGACTTATTTTTGAGAATACAATATACAATCATCTAAGAAAGAAATAAACGACAACTGCCACAGTAGGAACTATAACCCTGAGTACCCATGCACTAAGCCGAGTATTAACTAGTATATGGGTGTTCTGGGTTCTGGTCCCTGCCGCGGCAGTTATCTATTTTTTTTATCAGATTGTCTTGTATTCTTACAAGGACAGTCTTTAATGCACATTGTTTGCTTCTTTACCCTTGTATTCTTTGCTACACCAATGTGTCTTGTATTCTCAACACCAGTCTTTAATCCACACTGTCTATCTCAAATTCTGGTTTTTTTTCCGAGTTGCTTCTACCAGGTGGGGGGGGGGGGGGTTAGAGGTTTAAAAATTGGACAAGCATTGCAACGGATGAGAAGGTAAGGGAGTGTTATAGTGGATATCTGGGGATTGAGCCTAGACGACACCTAGATTAGGGTACGTTTTAACCCTCGAAAACAACGATATGCAAAACAATCGTTCAACTAAAGATGGGTCTGCTAATACCTCAAGATGCTGCAAATTATTCTCAGATTGGTACTCTGGAAACGGATGTTCAAAAACTTAAAAGCCGAATTGCCTTAAAAAAGCAACAGTTTTATAAGTTTGCTTAGGGCATGGAGCTGCTTGCCCGGCAACTATGTTGAAAATTTTCAAGTCCTTCAGTGGGTGCCTCAGGATATCTAAATACTTTCTGTGGATGGGTGGGAACCTGCACCGAGATTGACTAAAGCACCCACAAGTTCATCACTGGTTTCTGAGAAGTCACTCATGAGTTCCATCGTGTTGATTTCGATGTGCGTGAGGAAAAATGGACGAATACACCATCTTTAAGGTATACTAAAATAACAAACTTTTAATTAATATTTTCTTGAGTTTTTTCTTTTTCTTTTTTGAGTCATATTTTACAAGGTTTGGTCCATGCGAGCCTTCGTCCATATGACGACGTTTTGCAATGCTTCTGCCACGAGGCTTTGTCCACAATTCTTTCGTTGTATCCATAATTTCTCACTTATTGTCCATTAAAAAAAAACAGGCTTTTATTACGTGTTTATGGACAATGAATATATGTACAGTGCAATAATACTTCAAAAGTATTAACAATGTAGTTAGGGTAATGTCAAAACATCATGTCGTACAGAGCATTTTTCAATTTTAAAAGTCTTTTGCTTTTGTATGATTTGGTGAATTGCTGTGTGTTGTGATAAGAAGCAAGTTCACCCAGAGTTCTCATACTTTGCAGCTTCTATAGCAGTTTCAACTTTAAGGTACTGTGGCCATGAACTTAAACACACAAGCACTCCTATTTTCAAATGGATCAGTGTAGCCAGGATAAATGCTGGCACGTACGCACGGTGAAAATGACAGGAACATTACACAACATACGAGAGGGAAAACAAACCCACTTTACACCAAAATAATTCGTAGCACATTTTCAGGGAAATTATTTGATCAAAAGAATTTAAAGAGCGTTGTGGTTAAAAGAGGATTTTCAGTCGTCAGCATATTTTTACAACTGGTCATCTCGTAGAACTGGTACATTCCGTTCCGAATAATGGGGGTGATGGTGCTGTTGGGGCATGTGGAAAATACGCTGGCCACACAATGCCAGACATCGTGGAGTGATCTGTAAGGAACAAAGATATGTTAAATATACACTACATGCCAGACAGCATTTACAGTTTACACGTTACCACTATGCTACTATTAAGAGCTTGCTGACCCTAACCACCATCCAACCAAAGATGCTCTTCAATCCTTCTTAATAATGAGTGCAGAAGAATTACACTTTCATAAACTACGATGAGAAGCCACTTAAAATTGGGCCTATTTTTTTTTCTCACCTCAGAATTTAAAAAGTTTGCAGTCAATTGATATAAAATTGCCCTTTACAAATCGTCACTCTAGATTAAATTATACTAATGGGGAGGGGTAGAGATATCGGTATTAAATTAACCAAATTGGTTGTTTGGTACAATAATATCAAACAACCGTATCTTAAAGTAGTTCGTGGAGAAGAATAATCGCCTCAACCAATAAATGAAGACCGGTCGTAGCATCTAGGGACTGCAATTGTTTATGGCAGCATTTACAGCCGTATTCCAGAAATCCACTCAAGTTTAAGTGTGAGAGGGCAAATGTAAGTGCAAACATCTGAGGTATGGGTCAACAATTTTAGTACAGCCACAAAAGCGAATGTGAGTGTGCTAACATCTGAGGGTATTTCTATAGATGAGTTTTGACCCTTACACTCACATTTAGCCCCACTCACACTTGAGTGGATTTCTGGAATACGCCTGTTAGCCTTGCTTTCTGATCTCAACCACGATTACTCAATAGTAACTAACCCTCAGATAGTAACAGTTGAGTGGACCCTTCCCTGATGTCGCACGGAATCGTGGAAGCGGGAAGACCATGCTGGTGTCTGGAATTTTCAAGTTAGTCTAGTTACTAACGCAACCTTCGTGGCTTGTGGGATTTTGGTATACCGCATCTTTTGCTGGTTACTGGATCAGATGATTATCGGTTGAGAGCTTTTTACAAAAATGCAAATGTAAATTTGTAATAAATTATGTTCCTGAAAATTCTCGTGAAAATCTAAACTTTCGTCATGTATTTTATGATCACGATAGGTTATAATTAAAATCTAGACATGCGCTAGTGTTTCATGCCAAGTTTAGACAGCAATCACCAGCAATGCAACTGTCGAAGACGTGAACCATTGTAACGTGACGCCATAGCATTAGTGTCTAATATCCAGAAGCATGGTTTGGGACATTTCATAAACATGACACATTTCATAGGCACATTTTATAAATTAAAGTAGGACTATGATCCAGGTTACTTTTTAGCAATTGGTCTATCTTGTCGAGCGTCTGAGATGCAGGCACAGCCAGTGAGCATAGACTCCTTAACACGCCATAGGTTTTCTAACCTATGCTTGAAAGGAGAATTGCAACTTATTTTTCATTTGAGACGTTAAAAGCATCAAAATGTAAAACCTGGCACTTCCAAGTACACTGCCCAACTTTCACTAGCGATTAAACAGGATGGAAAGCCAAATGCTCTCGAGTAAGGTTAAATAAATACAGATGGAAACCTGTTTACGTTGCCTTTTGGACTAAAAATTAAGACTGCCTGAACGGGGAATTGAACCCACGACCTTTGAAAACAAACGCTGAGGTTCTGAAGAAACTTAGAGTTTTCAAATGATATGTACACATTACGACGTCCCAGTTAATCGGGAGGCATCACAGTCGTGAAGCTGTGTTGGAGTTAATTATATAAAAAATTTTGTTTTACCGAAATCTCGAATTAGCTGTAGGATAGGAACTTGTAAGGTGAGGTCTATTGGTTATAATTTCGTTCTCCCCGTCAAGCAAAAATCCAAGGAGGGGGGGGAGAGGTAACGTGTTATATTAATTGGTAGCGGTGCACCTTGTGCGTAATTTACGGCATGCACAATGTGCACCGCAATGCACTTAGCTGCTATCCAGTGGTGCAGAGCCAGATCCCAGTCGAAAGCCTGTGACTGACTCTGAATGCAGCTGGCCACGATCTGGATATATGCCTCGCGCTTACAAGGACGTCAGGTTCGAGCCAGTTATCTGATAGAATCCTGAACTCGAAGTGAGACGTCGACCTCCCACGTTCGAGTCCCGTCACGTATGAAGCCCCGGCCTCCCTACCGTGGTTCTTTCAGCCAAGTGGGTTTTGTTTGTGATATCACTTCTTTTGTAGTTTATTTTTTTAATTTTGGCATACGTAAAGTTAGCCATGTATTTATATGAATTTCTTCTGACCTCAGCAAAGCGGTTTTATTTTTTGCATTTTTAATACTGAACTTGTACACATATTCCTGTTGTTTCACTTTTTTTCCCGTTTTCTGGAGCCCTACTACAGACTTATTAAAGATACTACTTTTCAAACATGTTCACTACGTGCCCTACAGGTTTCACGAAAATCTAAAGTACGCAACGCATTTTTATGCATTTCTTATGACTGCAATAGGTTACAATCGATGCATTGCCTACACAGAATAGTCAAGTCAACGAAGTGTTTTGAAAAAACAAAAAATTCAAAGGTTTTATTTCTTTCGCCTAAAATGCCTGTAGGTCTTCCAGTTACACATACTAAAAATCCCCTAGGGTGGGGGCCCGGGAATCTACCGCCCTCTTGGATTAGTTCCAGATTCTCGGTTTTTCCTAAATAACTCGACATCTATCAACAATTTGCATACAATAATGCAATACGAAATTGAAGCCAGTTAAATTCTGTACAAAAAAGTGAATTCATTTTATTCTATCTTTCACCGTTTTCGAGAAAATGCGTCCAAATACGGAAAAATGCGGAAGTTGATGTGCTTGCAGACGGAAAACGGGCGCCATCTTGGATTTTAGTTCCCAGTTTTTTGTTTTTTTAGAACTAGCTTGAGAACTGATCAGCCTTTTGAATGGTGGGATCTATTTTTTCCATCAATTCTAACCAAAATTGTTTAATTTAGATTGAACCGTCCTACGCCCATTTAAAGGTGAAGTGGTAACGGCACAACAGCGAAAGTGTATGTTGATTTTAAAGTGATCTTGTGAGTGATCCTCTATTATCCCGAAATGAACATGTTTACGATTTCTGAAAGGTGGGGATCTATTCTTTCCAGCAATCCTAACAGAAATTATTTAGCTGAGATGCAAATTCAAATATGGGCATTCCACAAGGGCACTATGAAATTGAAACTAGCCAATACACGAAGTACAGCTTCACCTTTAAACGGACGTAATACGTCTCTATCTGAGCTAAACAATTTCCGTTAGGATTGATGGAAAGAATCGATTCCCACCTTTCAAAATATCCTAAGCATGTCCATTTCGGGCAATTAGAAAGCTTGCAAGAGCACGTTGACAACGAAAATCACCATACGTTTTTGCCACTACACAATTACCAATTTACCTTTAAATAAATGTTGGACGGTCCCTATTAAGCTAATAAATTTTAATTCGGATTAATAGAAAGAATATATCTCCACCTTTCAGAATATCCTAAGAATATCCATTTCGGGCTATTAGAAAGCTTGCAAGAGCACTATGACAACGAAAATTTCCATATGTTTTTGCCGCTACAAAATTACCACTTTACCTTTAAATAAATGTTGGACGGTCCCTATTAAGCTAATAAATTTTAATTCGGATTGATAGAAAGAATAGATTCCCACCTTTCATAATATCCTAAGCATATCCATTTCGGGCTATTAGAAAGCTGGCAAAAGTACTTTGACAACTAAATTCACGTAAAGTTTTCGCCTCTACGCCATTACCATGCACTTTACCTTCCTTTAAATAGGTGTAGGACGGTCCCCATCTGAGCTAAACAATTTAAGTTGAGACTGATGGAAAGAATAGATCCCCACCCTTCCGAAAATTCTAAGCATATCCTTTCGGGATATTAGAAAGATCGTAAGGGTACTTTGTAACCGAAGGTCACTATAACAATCAATTGAACAAAGAAAAGTTTGTGCATATTAAGATTGGTAAACTTGAAATTCGATTTTGGGGTTCAATGGTTGGTTTTACCTAAGAGATGTATATCACGTTTCCTGGAAGGGGGGGAATTGAACTTGTTATCATAGCTTTTTCCAGTTACCCTTTCATGTGCATCCATACCATAGAAAGTGAACAATTCTATTGATTTCGGGCCCAAGCCGCCTAAAACATGTCTTAGGAACATAGGACACCGTACTTACTACCAAACAACCAAAATCATAGATTGCGTTTGGTTCCCGGACCCACAAAAAGGGAACTTTAAATTGTTTAGTACGAAGGCCAACAGGTATTTTTGGAGAAAGAAAGAAATTTTTGAATTTAATGCATTTCTACCCCCCAATTTTGAGCTCCATTGACTGGACGAGAAAGTAACTTTTTCTCTGTATGGCTTTAACAATGTTAATTATTTGATCACAAGTGGCGTGTTCCCAACGTTTTTAGAAATTGAATTGCAAATGAAAGTAATCTTTTGCAGTTTATCTTTGTACTGTCGATTTATTGGTTACCTGCATGTGTTTTCATCGTATGTCATTTCCAGTAAAGCAAGAGCCATATTGTCGCTAGGCATCATTTCAGCCAGAGATGTTTCCTGGACCTTATCCTCAAAACACGTGAACAATTCTTTATCTCTGCCTTTCATACATTCTAAATCCGATTCTGGAGAAGACGCTGAAAAAGACAAGAATAAAAATAAAAATAATAATAAAGTAGGTTTAAAAATATTCTCAGCGTGTGATACTAAGGAAACCTATAAAATGTCAGTCAACTGTAAGCAAACCAGCACGTGACGAGGCCTCACTTGATAGAGACAGGTGGCACCCAGGTGGTTTACTGGGCAACAATTTTGATAACTTATTTGGAAACCGTATTCTGAAGGAAGAAGATTTATGTAATGAAGTTAAGGCTTCTTTACTAGAAGTTAGAAGCTTTTCTCTCGAAGGGCTCTTTTAAACTTATGGCCGAACTGTTATGTACCGTACCCATGACAACCTAACCACAACCAGTTTACGGTTTCATTTCACACACGCAATAATTGTCGACAAGGCTACTCTCAGCTGTAACATCCCACATGTGTATTTCTGTGTTTTAGCACGAACCTTCTTTCCACATTTAATTTCCGATCGATCCAGAAAGTCGAGAGACATTTCTTGGAAAGGAATTCAATGCAAAAACGCTCAAATCATACATTTCATAAAACCACAAGTGGGATTCGCTCTGAGGATTTTTGTTTTCTTTGCGTAAAATGAATTTCCGAAATAATTTTATTTTATAGTTTTGATTTCTGTTTATTATTTTTGACTTATGAAATAATTGTGATTTACGATGCTGAAGTTTTTCGAAGGTGAAGGCATTTCTGTAATATTGGCATAACGAGAATAAAAGCAAATGATTTCGTCTAAGTGGTGAGACCACCTAAAACCAAAAGTGGCGTAAATGAAACCACCAAATTTTCTAAAAGGGCCGGCGTTTGAAAGCAGTGATATCGTTTAACCAGGGAAAGGCTGCCAAGGTTTATCTTATTGGCCAAGTTAATCACACCGATTAATAGTTCAAATGTTAAATGAGAACTAGAACATTGCTACTCGCGGTAGCAATCGTCAAGTTTTCATGTAATGTCGTAAGTATTATTCGGTGCGATTAACTTGGCTAATAGAAATAACCTTGGTGGCCTTTCTTTGGTTGAATGATATCACTACTTTCAAAGGCCGACCCTTTTTGGAAACTTGGCGGCTTCTCTTATACCAGTTTTGAGTTTGGGTGCATAGCACAACTTTCATAGGACTGTGGACGTACCAAAGGTCACACTGTCTTATCTTCATCTCTATCATTATTTTTTCTGGAGGAATTTTATGTCTACAAATTTTCACAATTATTATTAATCGTATCAGATCAAAAACCAAAACTGGTAAAAGGGACCAACAAGTTCCGTATGGTTCGCCCCTTCAAAGGAGTGATATCAACACACCAAAACATTCGCCAAGTTAATCGCACAGGTTAATAGTTCGAAAGTTCATCATAGTTCGAAAAGTTCGATGTTCATTGAACCGTCGGTAGCAATGTTCAAGTTTTCATTTAACGTCGAAAGTATTATTCGGTGAGATTAAGTTGGCGAATGTTTTGGTGTGTTGATATCACTCCTTTGAAGGGCCGAACCATTCGGAACTTGGTGGCCTATTTACCAATTTTAGGCTTTGTTTATTTTTCTTTCTTTTACTAATTTTGGTTTTTGATATGATATCACTCCTTTTTTTAAATAATGTATTGGCTCAACTCCACTACCGTGCAGATGTGTAATAAAGTGCAACGTCAACAAGAAATTGGCTTTCAACAATTTGCTACTACCTTTTGCCTATAGGCCGAACCATTCACAACTTAGTCACCTCTTTATAGGTTTTTGGTTTGGTTTTAATTTTGTTATAATTTGTTTTATTTAGTTAGTTTTTGTGTGTTGATATCACTCTTTTGAAGAGCCGAACTACTCTCAACTTGGTAGCCTCTTTACCAATTTTAGGCTTTGTTTATTTTTCTTTGTTTTACAGTTGGTTTATTTTTCGTGAAATCGACGTGAATACAATTTCTTTGGAACGTTGTTTAGATTTCTCGTGGTACACTAGTGTGTGTCTAAGCACGCACGTCAGTATACACGTTCTCATTGTCCGAACTTTGGCCGTCCAGAGACGATGCCGACAATACTAACAATGTTTATAGTAGTGGTAAAATACGATATTCGGTTACACATATATAGCCCCCACTTCCGGTCACGTGATAAAAGTGGGGGTAATGATGCACTTC
>JAHWFP010176097.1:4852-15612 GCA_023313725.1 Lithobius niger | reverse complement strand
ATTTCTTGTGTATGATTTTCGCTGTTGGCTTAATTTCCAATTTTCCTAAGTATTATTTCCAGCGATTTATGTCTATTTATTTGTCAAGCTATCAATTGATTTTTCAAGTTCAGTGTTTGTAATGGGTTTGAGATAGAAGGTGGTGAGATTGCGAGGAATATACGTTTTTGCGCATGAGTTATTCCATTGCTTGAATTCTGATTACAACCCAATACCCCTGCAATGTTTACAGTGCACAGTGAATGAACAGTGAATTGGCTGGCAAGCCCTGAAGAATCGTCGTTTTTAGGAAGTATCCTTCTGCCCTTCTGCGTCCTACCAGTCAATTCATGTACAGTATTCTAATTATTTTTTTATGTCATGTTTAGCATTTTCAAATTCAGCTTTGTAAAAATTCCTCTATCTATCCTTTAATTAAGCTCGTGATTAAGTTACTGTAGTTAGTGTAGCAGTCTTTTAAGTCTGTCATTAAATGGTTGTCTTTTAAGTTTGTAGAACAACATATCACATTTCCTTACCAACTTAAGAATACTTAGGATAATTGGATATACGTGCTTAGCTAATCCTAAAATATATTGAAAGGCATGTTCACATCAATCTGCGTGTAAACACTTTGCTAGTTCTGACATTTGATAAACTTTGCCAGTGCAATGTAGTTAATTTCCCACGAATAAATGTCGGCCAAGCGTGGATTTGGATGCTGGTTTTCAGTGTTAATAGATAGTGCGGTTCAAAAACGATCTGCAATCGAATTAGAGCTGATTCTATGTTAATTCTGCCTGTTAGACGAACAAAAATATGGTCCTGACATGATTTCGAGTCAGTTGACTCTACTTGCAAACATTTATGTAAGAATTTCTTCTTTTTGTATTAATTCTGTTGTACTTTTATTAACTTTTAGCCAGTGTTAGTTGAGGATAACGTGAAGTAGCCTCTCCGTCACTTTCAAAGTTTCAGTTTCGTTTTTTTTTAATACGCTGCAGTATGCAGACATTAGTGGGTTACATCTCCATAGAAACGAACACAGAATGCCACTGAAAATCTTTAATTTACGTGTTAGTAAAATTATCCTAAATGTTTATGTACCAGTTAAATTAGCTATACGTTTTTACATCCATATTCGTTATTTATTTGTATTTATCTAATCACAAATCACTTTGCCGCTGCGCTGTTCTAAGCTAACGTCGAAGGTTCAGTCATACTAGTCTGTTGCTCGCTGTCTTGGTTGCTTTGGAAACGAATACAACCTAGCTATTAAAAACGCTTAAAATAAGTTCGAGTGATAGATAATTCCTGGAGTGAAGATGCATTGCGTACGTGTAGGTACATTGTATAGAGCCTGTGACACATATTTATTATCGTGTAATGCGTTACCTACAGCTACAATAAAGGAACTGGGCCTAAGGACCAAGTCTATCGCCATGTTAAAAAATTATTCTTTATAATGGTTTCATTAGTTAGTACCAGTCAGAATCAGAAGTTGTTGTAGCAATCAACGTCCCACCGAAAAAAAAAAACAAATGTAATCTAACCTAAAACCTATCTCATATACGTAATTTAGTTTTTCATTCTGTACTAAGCCATTAATTAAGCCTTTTTAGTACGTTTACGTGCGATTCTGGTTTTGTGTGGTGTCAACTAGTTGATTATCGATTTTGGACTAGTGTAGCTTACCGATAAGCTCCCGCTTGGTAGATCCTTTACAGTGCTCAGCACAATAAACTGGCTGTGATCGGCTGATTCGTCAAAAAAAAAACCTTTTCCCATTGGCTAAAAAAAACGAGGGAAATACTCACCCAAAGTCAATGCGATTATAAAGGACCAGTCAAAACTACGATCTATAAAGTCTATTAACGTTGTTTAACGATCGAATTCGGACCCTGGGAGAAGCTTGGTTTTTATGTACAAAGATATTTCCATCCTTTGGCCATACGAATTAAACACGTTTGTCATGTTTCAGTTTATACGTGTCGAGTAACAAGTGTTTCTTTTCTGGTGTAAGATGCTCATTAAAGAATGAATAGTGGACTTGTCATATTCTTATTTAAATGCGTAACTTGCAGATTTCTGAATGTTTTCGAGCAGCCAATCACTCGTTTCTGCCCTCGTCGTATTCAGTTGCACGATGATCGACCCCAACGTTCTCTGGTAGCTGGCTAAGCAGTGAGCATACTAAATATCTTAGATCTTTTAAAACCTTGTCGATTTATTTACAATCAGAGAAACATTGTTTTGTGGTGTAATGGGGATTCCAACGTTCTATATTAGCATTTCTTGCGTGAGCAAATATTTCCGGTAAATTGTACATCATGTTTAAGATTTTGGTTTTCAAATTTGAGTTCCAAGGTTTCAAATTTCAAATTTGAGTTCCAAGGCTTCAAATTTCATAACTTCACCTGTCATATCTTTCACTGGTATCATAAATTCGTCAATATTGTTTGCTCATAATACTGTCAAAATTTTCTTTTCTTGTGGCTCGGAATTTAAATCGTGTACGATAGAATTTTATAGCTCTTCCCTCACTCAGTGCAAGAGGGTTCGTCATCTCCTGGACCGGCCGACGTGCAGAATGGTTCATCTCCTCGTGGGCAGATATAGAAGTTTGTTGTGAGGGGGGTTTCAGGGCTGTCGTTTGAATGAGTCTATGAGTCATGCAAATCGATTGATGTCTAGTGGCCTCAATTTTACTTTGCATTGTAGCAAGATTGTCTATTTAGCACGCTGTAGGGCTGCCAGCATCTGCAAATTCTCCAATTAATTTGGTGATAGCTTTTAAGGTTTATGTACGTCCCTTACTAGAATATGTCAGCCTGGTGTGGTCCCCACACCTATTTAAAAACATTGACTTCCTCAAATCAGTCCAACGGAGGTTTACCAAATATTTAAGTGGGCTCTCAACCCTATCTTGAGCGCTTGACTGTCCTAAACCTTGACTGGCTCGATTTACGTGACCACATGCTGACCTGTGTTTTACTTGCCAATTTTTTTGAACTTTGTTGGCACGTGCAGATCCAACACGAGAAAATTTTTCTTTTGTAATTGTATGGTGGCATGTTGGAATTCCCTTCCTATGCATGTGGTGGAGGTTAATTGCATTGTTAGTTTCAAATCCCGCCTTGAAAGGGTGAACCTCTTTAACTTCCTACCTAGGAAACTAGTTTAACTTTTCTTATTAATCTTTTTGGTTTGGGTGTTGGGTTATTTAGTTTTTAGTGTTTTGTGTTTTACCTTTTTTTCTTTTTTGGGCATGGTGTATTTGTACTGGGTTTGTTTGCTTTTTAAAATTGCTTTGGTGTTTGGCATTTTGGTATTAATTTCTTCTAACGCTGGAGATTGTAAGTGGCCTGCCCTTTTGACTCCATTTGTACTTACTGACAATAAATAGTTATTATTATTATTACTTTTGTTATTAGAGTTATTATTATTTATGGGTATATAGTGGTTTATTGAACAATTTTTCGCAATACTAACCTTATGTTGTACTCCATCATTTCGTGGCAGAGCAACGGAATCTTCCTATAGTGATTACTGTTGGCCTAGAGCTGCCGAATTGTTCAAACTCAGTTCACTTGGCCCACCTGTTCATAGTAGCAAGGTTGGTGCTATTGCAGGACTGAGTTTGATTCTGCGCGTCTTGTGCTCGACAGTTGCATTTACGTCAGTAAAAGTTAGAACGCAAATCCATGTGGCTTTACAAGATCCCGTCTTGGAAAAACTGTTACTTGATATATTCGAATTATTCAATATGATAATATGCTCCACACTTGCTTTGTACGGTAATATTTATCTTAAATTGAGGAGCTCCTCACTGAAATGCAAAGCCCACACACGTCGGATATCTTACGGTTAGCCTGCACATGATGTTGATACCAACACGTGGTTAACAACTGACAACCAATAGATTTTGGAGAAGGCATCACTCGTTCTTTAACTATGGCTACTGCTTGATATTCTCCCTTTTTAGGCCAAACTTTATCTAGTATTTTGCCCAACCCATGTAAATACAGTGTTGTAATTGATTTTTGCTATGTCAGTAAATTGCAGTTCACAGTTTAAACGTTTAAATGCTTTTTGAAAAGATCCACGTAGTTTTTAACTCATAATCTCAACAGTATCTTTAGAAATTCGGTATGGAATGAGGACATTATCGTTGAGAGGGGGCTAAGAAAGATGTGAAGTGGGCAGCTATTTTTACTGAAAAGTCTTATATTTTCTGCAAAAAGTTTCTTTCCATGTGGTTTTGTTACTCCTTTAATAGTGTGCGGAGGAACATTCATTTAACTCGATCATCTGTTCACATTCACCTTACCCAAGCAGCGAACTAACATCAAGAATAACTTAAATATGCAAAGACATCACCAAATTTCTACCAATCAAAATGCAAGGACCTCTTATATAAGCTAAATCCTCTCCTCAATTGGTCTGCTGACCTGGGGTGAGTTTTGTGCTTTTAGTTCTAACAGTTAGCACATTCTGCTCTGCGTTATAAGGACGTTATGTTTTTTATTACCCTTTCATTTATTGAATTAAAAACGCTTAATTATTTTTAAAGGTTTATAGTCTAGTTTGTAGTAAATAACATTGTTGGTTTTCACTTTTTCATACACACTCGAAAACTACTCCGAACTGGGAGATGAAACATAGTAAACATTGACTCTTTTAAACTTAATGGTTTCTTTTCACTATTTACTCAAGAAAGTACTTTTTTGCTATTTTTTTAATGTTGTGTGGGAGGGTCAACTTTAATTTTAGGAAGATCGTTAGCCTTAGCTGTTTAGAAGTGATCAGCTCGAAAGGAATGTTGCCCATCCTATCACTTCCACCGCTGAAATCACATTTGACGGGGAATGAAATTTCAATAGGGAAAACACCTAATTTATTGAATGGTGGGGCAAGTCTATTTTCTAGTCGACCGTAACACTTGTTATTAAGAAAAGGTCGGCTTGAAAGTAATGTTGCTCACTCTTCAACCTGCACTGCTAAACTCCAGAGCGAAAGGAGTGACTTGTTCAAAGGTGTAAATGGCACTTTTGGTCATGTGACCTACGATGGTGAGTTTCCAGTGTGTGGGCAGCTCAATATCACACTTTAACTATAGGGCCTACTAACGTGACATCATTCGAAATGGCGGCATCCTATGAGAGCATCCTGATACTTAACGCAAATTTCTCCACTACTCAAGTTTATGCCAAAAAAATCCTTCATATTACTGTAGGTAGGGGTTCTGCTATAACTTTAACAAATATGTTAATCCCGTAAAAAAAGGTTCTGCAACAGAAGAGGCAAAAACCGAAATTCCAAAAGTCTTCAGCAGTTCAATACTTTATGTTTATTTCTTTTTCAGATAACAACAAACTCATCAGTACATCTGACGGACGTGCAGAAATAATTATTCCTGATGTGACACCCAGTCACTGCCGTTTTTACTTAATGGTATGTTGCAAAAAATCGTTTCACTGCATATACCTCAAGTGTTTAACAAAGCATGAAATCGTCCTATAGTCCTGTCAATTTAGGACACAGAGCAGAAAAAATGTCGAAGTTCTGAAAATTTGCAGACACTATAATGAAAGGGTCCTAAATAACATATTAAAAGTACGCAACCACAGGTGAGCTACGGCCGCCATCTTGGAAAATAACGGCCAAAAAACAGTTTTTGTCTCGTATAATTTCTGAATGGTTCAACCAATCGAAAAAAAGTACCGAATACGAAATGTTCAATGTAAAGTTTACAACAACAAAGTTCATGATAGGTACACTTTGCCCTTTCGAGCAATCGTTGTGGCCGGAAAAACCAATGCAACGTTGAGTTGAATCCGCAACAAAGACCTGTTATAATAGGGCGGCTTAGTACTTCACGTATTCACTTTCCGTATAAAATATGTATTTAGTATGGATGCAATGAACTGTAACTAGAAAAAAAGCTATGATTAAGTAATTTTTCCCCGCCCCCCCCCCCCCCCCACGCACACAACAAATTAAACGCATAATGTGAAACAAAAACGATCAGCACACAATTATGTACAGGAAAGGCATTATACATCTTTTACGTAAACGCTACGATTGAATGCCAAAATCGTATTTCAAGTATATCAATCACCCTTAATAGTAATAGTTATAGTAATTTGCCGGTTCGAAGTGCTCATGCAAGCCCTCTAATAGCCCAAACTGGATATATTTTGAATGTTCTGAAAGGTGGGGACGTATTATTTCCATCAAACGTAACCAAAATTGTTTAGCTTATATAGGGACCGTCCTATACCCATTTAAAGGGTGAAGTGGTCGACGAAACCGAACGATGATTTTCGAATTCAAAGTGTACTTGCGAGCTCTCTAATAGGCCAAAATGAACATGATTATTGTATTCTGAAAGATTGTGATCTATTCTTTCCATCAATCTCCATTAAGCCTCATGCCCCCCCCCCCCCCCATCAATCTCAATCAAAATTGTCTAGTTTAGATAGGGACCATACTAAGGCCATTTAAAGGTGAAGAGGTAATGGAGCAGCAACGAAAATGTACGATGACTTTCGAATTCAAAGTGCTCTTGCGAGCTCTCCAATAAACCAAAATGAACATGCTGAGGATACTCTAAAAGGTTGTGATCTATTCTTTCCATCAATCACAACCAAAATTGCATAGCTTAGCTAGGGACCATCCTACGCCCGTTTAAAGGTGAAGAGGAGTATTTGGGGAAAAAAGAAAACAACCCGTTTCGAACAGTCCTTTTTTGAAGAATTAGCAACTGCACGGCAATGGGGACGAATTTAGCATCCACGTGATAACGAATTAGCAAAACTGCATGATAATGGCGAATTAACAACTTTCCCGTTTTGAAGATTCCTTTTTGACGAATTAGCATCTGCACGGTAATGGGTACGGATTTAGCATGTATCGAAGTGACGACTTAGCAAAACTGCATGATAATGACAAATAGCCCGTTTTGAAGAGTCCTTTTTTGAGCGAGTGCACCGGCTGAGCCACTCTAATAAATGCTTCTCGAATGCACCGCATCATGAAAAAGACGAATTCTTAGTAAGTAATTGTAAGATCTCACGCTAGGAGGTGCATGAGCATTGCGTGAGCATTTTTGGAGAGTGTGTAAAATACCGAATTAACAACATTTTGGAAAGTGGGGGAAAAAACAGCCTCTACCTCAGCATTTTGTCATTTTTACCCTAAACAAGCGGGTACCTAGTCACATCCGGTCTTCTGTACAGTTGTGCCACTACATGGTGAGACAGCCCCTCTACCATGCATTGCAACAGCTTTCTTTATTATGTAATCTAAAAGCAGTAATCATCAGAATTGCCGGTTAAAAATGTGTTAGCTTTTAAGATTACTTTAGATTTTAGGTGTATTTGTCAACTTTTGGGCCTAATTCTTACCTGCAGCTTTTAATTTCGTAAGTACCAGCTAACGGAGATTTAAATTGTATAGTAGCCCTTCTTAATTTTTTTAACACGTTGCAGGCGCACAGTTGAAGGCTAAAATAAGCATTTTTGCATTTTTTTTAATGGAGGTGCATCATGCTGACAGAAAAATTATCGATTGCTGTATCCAAAAGCCGGATGGATTTTCTGGATGTAGCAATATGGATAATTTCTAGGCCGCGGGCCCCCCGCCCCAATATTGCTACACTCTTGGCTGGTTGGCTTATTAGCTTAAAAATGAGCAATTTTTTACATTTTTTACTGTGGGATGCGAGGGGGGTCTGATCAATTATCGTAATCTTTCATTATTTATTTTAGCAGATACGAAAACATTCCTCGTGGTTTCGGCTGATTTCCTCGTTTTTTCATTCCCATTTTTAGCTAGTTTTCTCGTTTTTTAGGTTTGTAGTTATCCTAAAAAAAATGCAATCTTAAAAAACGAGGAAACTATCTAAAATTGCTTTCTCCGTCTACAGTGCCACGCGCTGTCTAATGCTTGGTTTAGTTTTCCTGCTACAGGGTGGTGCTCCGCGCGTTTCAAGGCGACTGACCTGATTTTTCAAGGTTTACAGTAAGCGTGGATATGCCACCAAAACACACGTTTCTTGGACTGTTAATTTAAAATGATTACAGTTACATGTAACAGACCCTTTTACTAAAAAAAACCGTTAAAATACATTTAAAAACGTTGTGCTTAAACTGTACATATTTGCGTTTAACATGGTTAATTTCGTCTCGCACATTGGTGGCCAGAGTAGATGCACACTCTCGCGCCTCTAAACCAATCAGAACAAAGACCACGTTGTGCTGTCGGCCAACATTCAGTTTCGATACAGGTATACCACCCAAAAAATTGTTTTCATGACGAAATAATGAAATAACACGCTACAAGACCATGAAAAATCGATTGTTACGTCATGCTACGATTGAAGACGAACGCTAAAATTTTAAAAATTAAAGCTTTTTATCGTTAAAAAATGTATCGTGCGTGGTCAGAGATGCGGGTTAACGCACGCCATGATGGCCTTGAGTTGATCCTCGCTATAACGACCCATTTCCCATTTCTCTATAAGGAAATATTTTAGTTTGCTATTCACCAAAAAGCAACCGAGAAAAATTTTCGGTGAGTGATCTTTACGAATTTCTCTGTGTCATACATTCGTTTAAACATCATGTTTAACATCTCGTTTAACATAAAAATATTGCATTAAATTATTTAATATTATGGTAAAACATCATTGTTGGGATCATAACTAACTCGATTTTCATTTTTTGGAATGAACCTTGCTAGTAGCTAACAAATATTCAACTATAATTTTATTTTTGAAACTTGCTTATTTTTAAAACTTGCTTATTTTTAAAACTTGCTTATTTTTAAAAATTAAATAAGTAAAAATAAAATGTTTCACCTGTTATGCAGAAGTTGCTTGGATCGAAATTTTTTCAGAATTGAAAATGGGATGGCTGGGAACAAGTATATAGGATTTTCAATATTGCCTCAAGGCGAATAAAACTTATTTTTAGGCACATTCAAATTATTTCTAAGAAATAGCAATGACCCGGAAATGTTGTTGACCTTTGAAAGAACAACGTGATTGGTTATATTAATATGCAAAGTGCATTTCTTGGAAAAACTTGACCTGTGACCTGTGTTGTTGACCCATGGAAAAAAATAGCAAAAAAAAATAAAAGATTGTTGACCTGGGAAAGATCAATGTTCTGACTGGAATTTTCAGTGCCTAAGGGGGATCAAATTTGCATTTTAATTATTTTTTAACCTTGAAAAAGTTGTATATAAGGTTCAAATTTTCTATTTGGAATCATTTCATCCCAGAAGTCAGCTAGGTGCACGTCTGTTGGTAAGTATAACATTATTTATTATTATTATTGTTATTATTATTAACACGTGATGGGCTTGGTGACGGGAACAACGTTGCATGAGTACTGAAGAAAATACTAAATTTAAAAGGTAGGAATGGTGTATGAAGCGGATTGACTGGAAATAAGTATACATAAGAACGCAGAGTTCAATCTGAAACATTCGGAGAGTTTTTTGGTGTTATATGGACTAAGTTATTGACATTTAGAGATTGTGAAGTGACGAAGATAAAACGAAAATCGCTAGCATCATTAGAGCATTCATGTATGACGACAACAAGGAGTGTTGGCAAATGACGTCACAAGAGTGCAGTGTGAAGAAATGAAATAAAAACGCTGTAGAAGTCGATCGAAAAAAGAAAGAAAACGAAAACATTTGAGGCAACTCAGCCAAGAAGATTAAGGAGAGTTCATCAAGAAGAAATAATAAAAAAATCAAAATAAAGTGGAGTTCGGAAGATTTGAACCAAAGTCGAACTGAAATACAAAACTGAAAGTTGAAACCAAACCAAAAGTGAGAAATGAGGTCAGGAGACTGTGAAGAAAAACTTAGCAACCAAAATGATAATGTGACTTGTGGGAAATGCACTGCAAAATACCATTTTAAATGGGCAAAAATAACGGTAAAAACATGGAATGCAAAAAGTGTCAAAAACCGTGAAGAGTGGAAATGTGTGTGCTGCAGGAAAACAAACAGGAAAAGAAAAAGAAGACAAAGAATATGCAAACAGTGATGATGATAGTGAAAGTGACGCAGTACAAATTAGTGAAACTGACAGAATAAGACAAGAAGAAGAAAACTTAAGGAAGGATCAACTCCAAAAGAAACTGACCACTGAAAATGAAAAAGAAAAGGACTTGCAAAAATTGCAAATAACAATATATAGGATAGAACAAAAAGTGGACAAACTAATGGAAATGTGGGACACTGTCACAAAAGTACTGGAAGAACAAAAGGAAATAATAAAATCACTGGACTTTGTAAGCCAAGGACAAATTGACATGAAAAAACAAAATCAAGAAATGAAAGACAAAATAACAGAACTAGAAAATCGAATAACACAACTGGAAAATATAGACATAAAAGATAAACAAATTTTTAAAAAAGTACAAGAGCTGGAGATTACATCGCATGAGAAGGACCAATATGACTGCAACCGAAATTTGGAATTTTGTCAATTAGATTGGTTACCACAGGAAAACCTCAAAGAGGTTGTACATAAAGTGGCACAGAATTTTAACATTATACCGTACCATCCAGGACAAATAGAAGCAGCACACAGAATCCCGAATAAAAATAAACACAAAAAGTGCCATAATTCTCCAATTCAAAAGTAGGGAATTTAGAGACATTTGGCTGGAAAATAAAAAAAAAATAGTAACCAACTAAAAATAATGAATACAAATATGTGTGGTTTGCAAGCAGGAAAACTTCAAATGAGAAAAGAT